>KV010758.1:2685-13790 GCA_001598015.1 Dorcoceras hygrometricum | reverse complement strand
TGATAGCCGTCATACCCACTATCACATCTAACATACACTATAGTGCATTCTAGGTCTTTACTCAACGCAATTGTTAATCATCATACAACACAATGAAAGTAAAGAATGCCATAAATAAAATGCGAATATCATATATAAAGATTGTTTCATACAAGAGTCTATAACATTGATAGCCGTCATACCCACTATCACATCTAACATACACTATAGTGCATTCTAGGTCTTTACTCAACGCAATTGTTAATCATCATACAACACAATGAAAGTAAAGAATGCCATAAATAAAATGCGAATATCATATATAAAGATTGTTTCATACAAGAGTCTATAAACCCACACGCCACAAGTTGGCTAGTTGGGCATCTACTCTAACAGTTCTGTTCTTGCCAGGATGCGAGGGCGAGCGGCAATACCGCACTCTCATCTCCCTGCTGGGATCTGTTAGCCCTCATGCGCCGAGTGGTTAACTACCACAGTTCATGAGTTGGTCAATGGCAGGTTGAGTTGTTTGATGCATCTGGTATTCGGGTGTGGTGTAAAGACGAGCGGGTAATTCCTGTATGCTTGTACACACACCAGTGGCCACCATTCGTTGCAGATCCCGTTGAGCTGTGTTTGAGATCATTGGCTCCCTTTCTTCGGTTGAAGCCTTCAGTTGTTGTTCTGTGTCTCATGCATAGCATCTGCATTTTATCTTATGCTGTTTCTTTAGCTATTTCAGTTGCTCTCCGTACTGGGGTTTGACCCCATGTCCCTCTGGGGCTTGGTTTGTTTTGTTTGCCTGTCTGTTGTTCAGGTTTCCCAGGTTACTCAGCTGGTCGTGGAGTTGGCCGGACTGGAGGTGCCCCAGGAGGTGGATAGAGTGTCCCAATTATGTATAGTATTTATATGCACTGGTATCACTGCGGGTGGGATGTCCCGGGTGATGCTTAGACCTATATAGCTAGTAGTCTATCAGTACTTGTGTTGTATTCAGTTGTGGTTGTTGTCAGGTACTTGGTGCATGTTTTATGTTATACTGGTTTATTGTGGCTTGTAGCCCTTGCTTGTTGGGCAGATGGGATTAATTTGAGTATTTCCGTATTTTAAATTATATTGTTTTAAAACGTGAGACCAAAAGTAAAAATTTTAACCACTTTTTAGTTGCTTCCGCTTATGTTTGCGTGGTTTAACTCTATGTTAGCACGAGGCCTTACATTTTTGGTATCAAAGCTTAAGTTGGAATAAGCTCGATTTCTTTGATCACACTTGAGTCTAGGCACAGTGTTGTGTGTTGTTTGTGCTTGACTATGTGATTATGTGTTGTATATTGTTGTCTTATGTGATTCTATGTTGTACTTGCTCTGTGTTATCTTATCCTGTTTAGTGCCTTCGTAGAGAGATGCCGCCTAGACGTAGGGGTAGAGGTAGAGGGCAGTTTCAGGACGATTTTGGAGGTCAGAACGAGGATCATCGTAGTTTCCCTTCCCGTGGTCGCGGTAGACGAGTGGAGGATGAAGTTGACGACTTGACAACCCGTGTGGAGAGTATGGAGATTTTGATGGCTAGGTTCCAACGGATGAGTCCCCAGATCTTTAACGGTGACGAGTCTAGCGAGGATGTGGATTCGTGGCTACGGCACATCACTGGTTTTTTCGATCGTGTTCAGTACGATGATGTGCTTCGGTTGAGTTTGGCAACCTTCCAGCTGAGGAAGAGTGCAGAGCGTTGGTGGCGTGGCACTTCAAGGATGCTAGAGTAGATAGGTGTGGAGATTACTTGGGATAGTTTCTGTGTTGCCTTTCGGCAGGAGTACGTCCCGGAGTCGTACGTGAACTCTCGTGAGCGAGATTTCGATCATTTGGAGCAAGGTATGATGTCTGTGCGAGAGTATGCTCGGTTGTTTTCTTCTCTTTTGGTGTATGTCCCGCATGTTGTTGGCTGGGAGAGGGCCAAGAGGACTAAGTTTATTGAGGGTTTGAATGAAGAGCTGTAATCGATGGTGCTGACGAGCAAACCGAAGACTTATGCTGAAGTAGTGGAAATGCAATCGATATTGAGGAAGGTCTGCGGAGCCGGAGGTCGCGTGCAAGGCCTCAGGGTGCTCAGGGTGGTCGTCCCGCTGTTCAAGGAGCGCATTCTTCTTTGTAGTCAGCTCATCAACCTCAGCAGCAGCAGCAGTTGGCTCAGCAGTCTGGCCGCCAGAGGTTCCGACCTCGTGACCATCAGTTTAAGAAGAAGTCTGGTTCTGGCTCTTCTGGGTCTGGTAGCTCTAGTAGCAGTGGTTCTAGGGCAGAGTTTTGTGGCTTCTGTGGAGGCAAGCATCCGTCGACTCAGTGCGTTGGTGTGCAGGGCTCTTGTAATATCTGTGGTCAGTATGGGCATTTTGCGAGGGTGTGTCCGTCAGCTGGATCGCAGCAAGACGCAGCCCCACCTCAGGGTCGAGGAGGATCGTCTAGGGGTTGTTCCCCTCAGTTTCCGCAGCCTAGGGTTGGAGAGACGTAGTTTATGCCATTCCAGTTGCCTGGTCCGTCGCGTTTCGGACAGTCATCTCAGCAGCATTTCTCTGGACCCCAACATGCTCAAGCGAACGCTATGACTAGGGAGCAAGCGGAGGAGACGCCGAGCAGGGTGATTTCAGGTACATGCCTTGTATTTGATTTTCCTGCACGAGTGTTGTTTGACACTTGCGCATCGCATTCATTTATTTCTGATGCATTTGTGTCGAGCATGCTCTGCATACCACTTATTTACGCGATGTTGTGTCAGTTTCTATTCCTGGCGGTGGGAGATTGTACTCCCAAGAGGTTTTGTTAAATGGCGTTCTGAGTTTTGGTGAGCATGTGCAAAGAGCGAATTTGATTCTTTGATGTTGTGGGATTTCGACTGCATAGTGGGAATGGACGTGTTGTCCAGCTATAGGGCCTCCGTGGATTGTTTCCATGGGATTGTGCGTTTTAGGCCTCAATCCGATGAGAAATGGAATTTCTACGGTGCTGATTCCCAGTCGAAGATTCCGTTAGTCTCTGCGATGGAGATGTTCAGCTTGTTGTCAGCGGAGAACGCTGGTTTTATGATGTGGATGCATCTTCTTCTTCCCATGTGCAGCTCAGCGACGTTCCAGTGGTGCGTCATTTTCCTGATGTGTTTTCGGAGGAGATTCCGGGTTTTCCTCCGAAGAGGGAGATTGACTTTAGTATTGATTTGGTGCCTGGCACAACTCTGATTTCACGTGCACCATATCGTTTAGCGCCTGCTGAGTTGAGAGAGCTCAAGGTACAACTGGAAGACTTGCTGGATAAAGGTTTTATCAGACCTAGCATGTCGCCGTGGGGAGCGCCTATCTTGTTTGTCAAGAAGAAGGATGACACAATGAGAATGTGCATTGATTTCCGTCAACTGAACAAAGTTACTGTTAAGAATAAGTACCCGTTTCCGAGGATCGACGATTTGTTTGACCAGTTTCAAGGCTCTGCTGTATATTCGAAGATCGATCTATGTTCAGGGTACAATCAGTTGAGAGTTAGAGATCAAGATGTTGCGAAGACTGCTTTTCGTATTAGGTACGGGCATTTTGAGTTTCTGGTAATGCCTTTCGGGTTGACCAATTCTCCTACAGTCTTCATGGATTTGATGAACCGAGTCTTCCGAGAGTTTATAGATTAGTTTGTGATCGTGTTCATCGACGACATCTTGGTGTATTCGAAGACTCCTTTGGAGCACAAGGAGTATTTGAGATTTGTTCTTCAGACTTTGAGAGACTCGCAGCTGTATGCCAAATTTTCTAAGTGTGAGTTCTGGCTGGATCGCGTCGTGTTTCTGGGTCATGTGATTTCAGCGGATGGCATTTCTGTGGATCTCAGTAAGGTAGATGTTGTTTTGAACTGGGAGCGACCTAGGAATGTGTCTGAGGTTCGTAGTTTCTTGGGTCTGGCTGGCTATTACCATCTTTTTATAGAGCGTTTCTCTAGTATAGCTAGGCCGATGACTCAGCTGACTCAGAAAGACAAGCGATTCGTTTGGACTGAGCAATGTGAGAATGCTTTTCAATTGCTCAAGGAGAAGTTGACTACTGCGCCTGTGTTGGCTTTGCCATCTGGTTCAGGTGGCTACGTCGTGTGTTCCGATGCTTCGATCAATAGATTGGGCTGTGTGTTGATGCAGCATGGATGAGTCATTGCGTATGCCTCGTGGCAGTTGAAACCGCATGAGACTCGTTATCCAATTCATGATTTGGAGCTAGCAGCTGTGGTCTTTGCGTTGAAGATTTGGCGCCACTATCTGTATGGCGAGCAGTTTGTGGTGTATTCAGACCACAAGAGTTTGCAGTATTTTTTTTCGCAGCCTGACTTGAATATGAGACAGCGTAGGTGGATGGAGCTGCTGAAGGATTTTGATTGCGAGATCAAATACCAGCCTGGGAAAGTTAACGTATTTGCTGATGCTCTGAGCAGGAAGGCTCTGAAAAATATGCTTGAGTCGCTGTATCTTTCTAAGGATTGTGAGAATCTTAGCACTACTGGTTGGAGATTTTACCCGGCTGGGGATTATGTTGTGGTTTCTTCTTTTCAAGTTGAGCCACAGATTATTTCGAGCATTAGAGCAGCTCAAAGGACAGATCCTTCCATCCACGAGTTGAAGTTGAAGTTGAAGGTCAGGGCTGGACAACTTGAGGACAGTTTTTTTTCGTCCGATGGTTGTTTGTGTTTCCGTGGTCGATTGGTTGTGCCCAATCTGATAGATCTTCAGGGGGAGATCCTTAGAGAAGCGCATTGCAGTAGACACAGTGTCCATCCTGGTGCACGGAAGATGTACCATGCGTTGAAGCCGCACTTCTGGTGGGCTGGTTTGAAGAGTGACGTTGCTGGTTTTGTTGCTCGTTGCTTGAAATGTCAGTAGGTTAAGGATGAGAGGATGAGACTCGGTGGTCTGTTTCAGAGTTTGGAAGTGCCCCAATGGAATTGGGAGCACATAGCGATGGATTTTGTGACGCATTTGCCTCGTTCCAGCAGAGGTTGCGATGCGATTTGGATTGTAATCGACAGATTGTCGAAGTCTGCACACTTTATTCCCTATGTAATGACGTTCTCGTTGAAGAAAATGGCGAAACTGTACGTATATTTTGTGGTTAGATTGCACGGTGTGCCTGTTTCAATTGTTTCTGACCGAGATCCAAGGTTTACTTCCAGGTTTTGGAAGAGTTTGCAAGCAGCTTTGGGTACCAGATTGGCTATGAGTACAGCGTATCACCCCCAGACAGATGGTCAATATGAGAGAACTATCCAGATGTTGGAGGATATGTTAAGATCTATTGTGATGGATTTTGGTGGAAGCTGGCAAGATGCGTTGTTTTTAGTTGAATTTTCCTACAATAACAGCCACCAAGTGACGATTGGTATGGCGCCGTTTGAGGCTTTGTATGACAGGAAGTGCAGATCGCCAGTATGTTGTGAAGAAGTGGGGGAGAAGCAGCTGTCTGCCCCAGATTTTGTGCAGCAGATGAAGGATCATGTGAATCTTATTCGACAGCGGATGAAAGCTGCCCAGGATCGCCAAGCCAGTTATGCGAATAAGAGGCGTCAACCTTTAGAGTTTCAGGTTGGTGATCTCGTTTTCCTTAAAGTTTCTCCTTTCAGAAGTGTTAAGCGCTTTGGTCACAAGGGAAAGTTAGCCCCTCGTTATGTTGGACCGTATGAGATTATTGAGAGGATTGACCCTTTGGCGTATCGGTTGTTGTTGCCACCGGATTTGTCTTCTCTACATGATATCTTTCATGTTTCCATGTTGAGGAAGTATGAGCCAGATCCGTCTCATGTGCTTAGAACTGACGAGGTTGAGCTAGATCAGACGTTGAGTTATGTGGAGTATCCCTTGCAAATTCTAGACAAAAAAGAGAAACAGTTGAGGAATAAAACCATTCCTTTGGTAATGGTGCAATGGAGAAAACATGGTAAGGAAGAAGCTACCTGGGAGCTGGAAGAGAAGATGCAGCGTGAGTGGCCGCATCTGTTTGAGTGATGTTGTATCAGATTCCAGTAGTTGTTTAGTTTTTGGTTGTTCTTTTCCCTAGTTGTTGCTTGTTGTTTGCTCAGTTATCTTGAACTCTTGGCTATGTAATAGGTGAATTTTTGTTTTGATTTTCTGCTGTTTTGTTTTGCAATTGTTGTTTGATTTCGAGGACGAAATCCTGTTTTAGTGGGGGAGGAATGTGAGACCCGAAATTTAGAAAAGATTAATTCTTGGAATTAATCGGATTTTAAGAATTTAGATTTGTGGAAAGATCTGATCAAATAGGAGAAATCTGTTAGTGCTAATACTGTTTAGAAGTCTGCCAACGTGTTTTAGTAGCTTTTTTTTTTGGCTTTTCTTTTCCCTAGTTGTTGCTTGTTGTTTGCTCAGTTATCTTGAACTCTTGGCTATGTAATAGGTGAATTTTTGATTTTCTGTTCTCCTGTTTTGTTTCGGAATTGTTGTTTGATTTCGAGGACGAAATCCTGTTTTAGTAGGGGAGGAATGTGAGACCCGAAATTTAGAAAAGATTAATTTGTGGAATTAATCGGATTTTAAGAATTTAGATTTGTGGAAAGATCTGATCAAATAGGAGAAATCTGTTAGTGCTAATACTGTTTAGAAGTCTGCCAACGTGTTTTAGTAGCAGTTATCTTGAACTCTTGGGTTCAGTTGAGTTGTTCCTGGACTTGTTGATTTCGAGGACAAAATCGTGTTTTAGTGGGGGAGAGATGTGAGACCTGTGTTTTCGCAATCAGGTGTTGGTCGATGTGCTTGGCGTAGCCATCGAATTTGCCTAAGTGTTGGAATCAGCAGTTGGAAAGATATCAGCGGTAGTAGTAGGAATCAGTTGGAGCAGCAGTGCTTCGTTAGATTTCAGTCGTTGCGTTTTGGTAGGAAGCAGCAGAAATGCTGACGTGGATTTCAGTCGTTGGTGTATTAGCGCGTATCCAGCTGTTGAGAGTGATCAGCTGTTGGTATTAGTTGCGATGATCAGCAGAGAGCGCTAAGGGATTCTGAAGCGACGACGTTTTGTGAACAAGAACCAGCTGTTGGTTTTGTTAGCGTGACTATAGCGTGAGGCAGAAACTACGTCGTTTAGTTAAGTTGGAACGACAGCGTTTTGAGTGGAGCGCTTTGTATCAGCTGCTGGTTATATTAGGCATCTACTGTTGAGAGATCTGATGCGTTGTTTTATTCAGCTACTGGTTTGTGAATCAGCTATTGGTAGCGAGGTGACGTGTCCCTATAGAGACGTCGTTTTGTTTAGTTTTCGCTGTTTAGCGATAGGACTCTGCTGGTGTGAGATTTCAGCAGTTGGTTGGGAATATTAGTTGCGACAACTGATTTTGTCGGTGGATCTATTCCTGCTGCTACCAGCTGTTGAGTAGTATATTTATTAGAAGACTTGGTCCTCGATTTGGCATGAGATCCCATACTTAGAATATTTTTCCCCGATTATCGTTCTATGTCGCGAACCGTAAGCACTGTTCATCGTAGCTTTTCTCCGTCGATTCCCATTGTTTCCCGTCTCTATTTTGAGCAAGACCGGTGGCGCTGCACTCCTTGAGAGTTGCTCTTTCGATTGATACCACTTTTGGAAGCTGTGGTAGGTTGGAAGTAGGATCGCGAAGCAGCACCAGTAGCCGTGCGTTCGCTGTTTCAGGTAGCGCTTCGATTAATTGATAAGATCTTACCTTAGGCTTTGATTTGAGCATCCTGTTGAGTTAGGAAGGTAGGATTATCGCTGGTTGAGTGTAGCTCCCAGTTTGTGTTAGGACCGAAAATAAGAAATTAATTCAAAGCGAGCGCTGCTACTGAAAAATAAAAATTTTGCGCTGCTTAAAAGGATCTACAATAGCTCACGGTTCTTGAACATAAATCGAGCACCGGAGACAGATCTGGTATGTAATAAAACATGCGGAAAACACTAGAACTGAATCCTAAATTTTAAAACGTTGCAAACAGATTTCTGTAAACAGAAATATGTTCGACTTACTGTGTGTGCAATGGTGTACGCGTGAGTGCTAAAATAATTGCGTATGCGGAACATTACAATACAATACACAGCTCATTTGTTTGTGGAAGTTCGGACTTCAATGTCCTACGTCTCCCCTTCTTCCTCCTCGGAAGGTTCCACTAGAAGATTTGATCTATACATCGTGTACAGACCCGATCCCACAACCAGCAGCTGCGAGAACTCCTAGACTCTACCAGCCCTCGGCTGTTCACTCAATCACTTGTTTAACGCCTCTATGAGAAAGGCTACAAACACAGAGTTTAACGTCGTCGTGCTTGGACGGGATCTAATATGTATTGGGTTTGAGATTCATTCACTAATGAATGTGAATGAATCTCTGTGTGTGAGATTTTTACAATGAAACGCTCAACTCTCTGTTTCTTTATTTCTCACACACTAGGGAAGTTGCTTCTACAAAAGCTGATTCTAGCTCAGCTGTCAACTGTAATAAGCTTCTCTACATATGATAGTTGACAGCTTCGCTTCAGGTTCATCTTCCCTTTGATTGTTGTCTCCTTTTGATTTAATCTTTTCTGTGCAACAACAACTCTACTCTTCAATGGCGTTCTCCTCGTATATAAAGCCTATGTTCAAATATATTCCTGTTGGACACAAGTTATTCCCGTTCAAATGTGTTCTTTAAAGTACCGACAGGGATTGCCCTTTATGTCCTTTCTTTTGCAGGCTTTTTGTCGTCTTCAACATTTGAAATAAGCTCGGCAGTTGACATCCAGCTTTAGTGAATCTTCATAATATACTTCGTCAACTGCTTCGCTACTGATTGTATCTTTAACTACTGCGTCTGGTTGTTTCCTCTGTTTCTTTGCGTCTGGATTGCAACTCTTCACTACGTCTGCTTTTCCTGCGTCTGAATTTCCTGTCGACTGGATATGCAAAACACTGTAGCCTATGACTGGGTACACTGTAGCTTGCGACTGGTTGAACAAACTACTGTAGCTCTCGTCTGGATATATTGTAGCTTGCGACTGGATGAGCAAACTACTGTAGCTACCTGCTGGTTATTACCATCGCAAAATCCATCTGCTGAATCTTAGTGCGAAGGCAAAACGCTGTCGTATACATTTATCCAAACGACATCGTTTTGCTATCGCTAACTTCAAGTACCATCGACTGGTTGTACTGTAGCTCTCTGCTGATTGCGATGACATCACTGCTGATGTCATCATCGCTGATCCAGCTCTCGCGCTTCTTGTCAACTGCTGATTGTGATGAAATCACTGCTGACATCATCATCGCTGATTCCAGATAGTTGTCTGCTGATATTGCTGACATCATCATTGCTGATTCCAGATTCCTCTTCACATCGACGTCTGGTTCATTCACGCTTGCGCAACAGCTGGTTTTTGTTCTTCACAACTGGTTCCAGACTTCAACTATTTAGTGAACCAGATTTCTTCAATCTTCACACGATCAGACTTCTACTGTGTTCATTTCTCAAACAGACTTTGTACGAGATATTCTTCCAGACTTCATCTTTTCTTTTTAATTGTCTTCCAGAATTCTTGTATTTCATCACAACCAGATTTCTCCTGCTCGTCAGTGTTTGTTCATAAGATCTCTACTGTTCATTTCACGTCCAGCTTTCTCTACTACTTATAAGATTTCTCCTGTTCACTTCGAACCAGACTTCTCCCGTTTGCACATGATCAGATTTCTACTGTGCAACAGATTCCTAATGTTCATCATCGTTCCAGATTTCTTGTATCTGATTTAAATATCTGTACACTACGTAAAGACGTTAGAATCACAGTAATAGGTTTTGTGTAATTCAAAACTTAATCAGGATCTGTTTACACAGATCCATAAGTTTGTGATTATGTGTTAGCGTCCCTGAGAATTATGCGTGTTGTTTAGCAGGTTGCAGACCAGATTTCTCGGGACCCCGTTTGTAGTAATTATTGCACAGAATATCGAGGTATGGATTTGAGCTTGTTATAGATTAGAATTGGCGTGGGATTTAATGTGAGATTGCTGGTATGCTTGCTGTGTGTTCTGTGTTGATCGACTGTTACATACATGCATTAATTCACGTCATTTAAGATCTCTGTTGTATCGTATCTTGTTGTATTGTTGCTGTTCTGTTCTTACCAGGATGCAAGGGCGAGCGGCAATACCGCACTCTCATCTCCCTGCTGGGATCTGTTAGCCATCATGCGCCGAGTGGTTAACTACCACAGTTCATGAGTTGGTCAATGGCAGGTTGAGTTGTTTGATGCATCTGGTATTCGGGTGTGGTGTAAAGATGAGCGGGTAATTCCCATATGCTTGTACACACACCAGTGGCCACCATTTGTTGCAGATCCCGTTGAGCTGTGTTTGATATCATTGGCTCCCTTTCTTCGGTTGAAGCCTTCAGTTGTTGTTCTGTGTCTCATGCATAGCATCTGCATTTTATCTTATGCTGTTTCTTTAGCTATTTCAGTTGCTCTCCGTACTGGGGTTTGACCCCATGTCCCTTTGGGGCTTGGTTTGTTTTGTTTGCCTGTCTGTTGTTCAGGTTTCCTAGGTTACTCAGCTGGTCGTGGAGTTGGCCCGGCTGGAGGTTCCCCAGGAGGTGGATAGAGTGTCCCAATTATGTATAGTATTTATTGTTAGAGTAGATGTCCAACTAGCCAACTTGTGACGTGTGGGTTTTATTGACTCTTGTATATGACAATATTTATATATGTTATTCGCATTTCTTTATGGCATTCTTTATTTTCATTATGTTATATAATGTTTACAATTGTGTTGGATAAAGACCTAGAATGCACCATAGTGTATGTTAGATGTGATAGTGGATATGATGGCTATCATGAAACACATCTAATAGTCACTGTGCATTCTGAATTCGTTCCTAATCGATTGGGCCGTCAAAATGAGGATAAGTATATATGTTATTCGCATTTCTTTATGGCATTCTTTATTTTCATTATGTTATATAATGTTTACAATTGTGTTGGATAAAGACCTAGAATGCACCATAGTGTATGTTAGATGTGATAGTGGATATGATGGCTATCATGAAACACATCTAATAGTCATTGTGTATTCTGAATTCGTTCCTAATCGATTGGGCCGTCAAAATGAGGATAAG
>KV010757.1:3115-13608 GCA_001598015.1 Dorcoceras hygrometricum | reverse complement strand
AGAGATCTGGTTGTGAGATCTGGTTTTGTTGTGGAAGCTGGTCGGTGGTGAAATCTAGTCGCAACGTTTAATTGGTAGCGCAAAATTTCGATACGCCGTCGTTTTTATGAAATCTGGATGCATTGTGTTTTAGTGAAGTCTGGTAGCGTGTTTGTATCCAGCTGCTGCTTTATCTTGTTTGTTGAGGGGAAGTTGGATACGACACCGTTTTGGGGTGTTGCATCTGGTACCAGCTACAAGAGATTTGTTCGCATGTGTGTCGTCTGGTGGTCCAGCTGAGAGCAGATGTCAACAATGGTCAACCCTAATGTAGCTTGCATCTGGTTATTTTGCGCGAGAGCTAGCGTCTGGATGACGTAGGTTGTGCGTCGTCGTTTTTGGTTAGCGCTAAGGAATCCAGACGAGGGGTTAGCGACCAGCTGTTGGGTCTGTGCAACGTCGTTTACGTAAGTTGGAACACAGCGTTTTGATGCAACGTCTGGTACCAGCTTTTGGGTGTTAGACAATCCAGCTTTTGGATTTGAGGACCAGTCGTTGGGTTGTTATGCGTCGTCTGGTTTTGTTGGTGGACTTCTTAACCAGCTTTTACGCGTGTATTTAAGGAAGACTTGGTCTTCGATTTCAAGCACCAGATCCCATACTTAGCGAAATATTCTCTCGATTGTCGACCTCTGTTCTTCGAACCCTAGTACTGTTCACCGTGAGTTTCTCCAACGATTTCCCGTCGTTTCCGGCCATTGTTTGATACGTTTGAGGTAGCGTTGGACTCCTCTCGGTAAGCTCTTCCATTTTATACCACTTTTGGAGGCTGTGGTTGGCTAGTTGAGGAACGCGAAGTTGCTGCCCGATCGTGCGTTTGTAGTGCAGGTAGAACTTCGTTCCCTTGTGATGAGGTCTTGTTCCTAGCCTTGGTCTAAGCTTCCAGTAAGTAGTTTTGGTAGTAATTGCATTGGTTGAGCGTGGCTCCCAGCCGTGAGATTCTGTTAGCATCCCTGAGAATTATGCTTCTTGTTTAGCAGGTTTTCAACCAGATTTCTCGGGATCCCTTTGTGGTAATTGTTGCGCAGTATTAAGGTACGGGTTTAAGCTTGATGTAGCTTGGAATTGGCGTGAGATATTATGTGAGGCTGCTGGGATGTTTCGGTGAACATGGCTGTGTGTTGCTTGCTGAGCATTTGTGTTTATGCTAGATGTTTTATTGATGTGCATACACGCATTGTTCACGCATTGTTTTAGATCCCTCGTGTATCTTGCAGCTTCGTATCTTGTATATTGCTGTTGATTCTTACCAGGATGCGAGGGCGAGCGGCAATATCGCACTCTCATCTCCCTGCTGGGATCTGTTAGTCGCCATGCGCCGAGTGGTTAACTACCACAGTTCATGGGCGAGGAAACGGCAGGTTGAGTTGTTTGATGCATCTGGTATTTGTGTGTTGTGTCAAGGCGAGTGGCTCATTACCACACTTTGAACACACCCCGTGGCCACTAATTCGTTTCAGATCTTTTGGAGCTATGTTTGAGTTCCTTGACTCCCTGTTCGATTGTAGCCTTCAGCTGTTATCCGGTGTCTCATGCATAGCATCTGCATTTTATCCTATGCATTTCCTTTAGCTATTTCAGTTGCTCTCCGTACTGGGGTTTGACCCCATGTCCCTCTGGGGCTTGGTTGTTTTTCCTTGCTTGTGTTGTTTTCAGGGAACCCAGGCTTTACAGCTGGTCGTGGCTTTAACCCAGCTGGAGGTTCCCCAGGAGATGGTTAGAGTATCCCAGTATCATATAGCATATTTATATGTATCAGTACTGTTTTCCAGGGGATGCCCTGCGCTTGTCGTTGTATTTTGTTGATGGAGTCTGATACATGTTGTTGGTTGTTGTTATGCTATACTGTGTATTGTTGGCTGGTAGCCGCGTTTGGCTGTTTTTATAAACTGGGATATATTTTGAGTATCGTTGTATTTTAAATTTTATTGTTTTAAATCGTCAGGCCAAAAGCAAAAGTTTTACCCGCTTTTTAGTAGCTTCCGCATGTGTTTGTATGTTTTATCTATGATGTGAGCACGAGGCCTGACAATCGCTATGGATTTCGTGACTCATTTGCCTCGAACGAGTAGGGGATGTGATGCTATTTGGGTTGTTGTTGATAGACTTTTGAAGTCAGCCCATTTCATTCCCTTTGATGTGAGGTGTTCGATGAAGAAGATGGCACGACTGTACATTGACCATGTAGTAAGATTGCATGGAGTGCCTGTTTCAATATTGTCTGATAGAGATCGAATGTTTACTTCCCGATTCTGGAAGAGCTTTCAAGAAGCGATGGGTTCGAGATTGGCTATGATACAACCTATCACCCACAGACAGATGGTCAATCTGAGAGGACCATTCAGAATTTAGAAGATATGCTGCGAGTAGTTGTTTTGGATTTCAGTGGTGGCTGGCAGGATTCCTTGTCCTTAGTTGAGTTTTCTTACAATAACAGCTACCAGGTGACTATTGGGATGGCCCCTTTTGAAGCGCTGTATGGTCGTAAGTGTAGATCAACGATCTGCTGGGAAGAGATTGGTGAGAAGCAGTTGTCTATCCTGCGTTTGTGCAGCACATGAAAGATCAGATTGAGTTGATTCGGAGTAGGATGAAAGCTGAAGAGATTGGTGAGAAGCAGTTGTCTATCCTGCGTTTGTGCAGCACATGAAAGATCAGATTGAGTTGATTCGGAGTAGGATGAAAGCTGCTCAAGATCGACATGATAGCTATGCTAATAAGAGACGCCGACCTCTGGAATTTGAAGTTGGTGATCGAGTGTTTCTCAAAGTTTCTCCTTTCAAGAGTGTGATGAGATTTCGATTGAAGGGTAAATTGGCTCCTAGATTTGTTGGTCCTTTTGAGATTGTTGAGAGGATCGGACAGTTGGCTTATAGATTGAGGCTACCTGATGAGTTAGAAGCGATGCATGATGTGTTTCATGTGTCAATGTTGAGAAAATATGATCCAGATCCGTCCCATGTGTTGAGGACTGATGAAGTAGAGCTGGATTTTACCTTGAGCTATGTTGAATATCCAGTGCAGATTCTGGATAGGAAGGAGAAGCAGTTGAGGAATAAGGTGATTCCGTTGGTGATGGTCCAATGGAGCAAGCATGGTCGTGAGGAAGCTACATGGGAAGTTGAAGAGAAGATGAGACAAGAATGGCCTCATCTATTTGAGCTTTGACAGTGGAGTTGTGTGGGTAAGTTCTGGTGTCTTGTTGATTTCTGCCCTCTGTTTTCCTTTTGATTTCGGACGAAATCTTTTAAGATGGGGAGAATGTGAGGACTAGAATTTGCTAAGTACGATTTAATTAGCTAATCAGATTTGGTTTAGAATTAGCTAATTGAGTTTCTGACTATCGGGTTTTCAGATTTGAGGACTTGGTGATTTTTAGAATTTCAGATTTGAGCGGAATCTGGATGTTCAGATGTGTCCTTGTGTGTTTGCGTGAGTTGTCGCAAGCAGGGAGCGAAACGCTGTCGTATTGCGTATTCAGAGTTGGCGCTAGTGAGTGAGATCTGCTTATCGGGCGTGAGCATATGGGAGCTTCTACTCGAGGAAGTCAGCGATGGTCAGTGGTCCAGAGTTTTTCAGATGTCAACGTTGGTCAACGATGCTGTGTAGACCAGTACGGTATAATGATTTCAGATGTGACCAAGATCTGAGGAGGGTTAGCGGGATCTGTTGTAAGAGCGGACTCCGATGTTACGTCGTTTTGATAAGTAAGAGCGACGTCGTTTTGGTATTAGAAACGCGTGTTTGTTTGGAGACCAGATCTAAGTTAGCGTTGGCAGATGTGAGCGATAGCTGAGGCCAGATTTGAGAGACTTCTGCCTTGGAAATGAGATCTAAACTTGTCGATGAATTGACTTCTGCTGTAGTTTTGACTAGGGATTTAAATGTAAGTGCTGATCAAAACTTAGAGTATTTTCGAACCTTATATTCCCTATCTTCATCCCCGATAACCTTCGATTGGTGCTGTTCACCCGAACCCTATTTCCATCGATTGCCATCGTTTACACCGCCGTTTGGAGCAAGATTGGTAGCTCTGAGCTCGCGATAGCTGAGGCCAGATTTGAGAGACTTCTGCCTTGGAAATGAGATCTAAACTTGTCGATGAATTGACTTCTGCTGTAGTTTTGACTAGGGATTTAAATGTAAGTGCTGATCAAAACTTAGAGTATTTTCGAACCTTATATTCCCTATCTTCATCCCCGATAACCTTCGATTGGTGCTGTTCACCCGAACCCTATTTCCATCGATTGTTGTCGTTTACACCGCCGTTTGGAGCAAGATTGGTAGCTCTGAGCTCATCTTCTCTAGGGCTTTTGATTGATACCAGTTTGGAGACTGGAGTCGCCGGATTTGAGGAGCACGAAGTTGTTGCAGTGTTCGTGTGTCTTCGCGATTGTGGACCAGTAGTTCTTCTGCTCTGTAACAGCTTCTGAGTTCCATGGAGCTGCGAGGGCAGTAGACGTGAGTTGGTTGCTGCTTCCTTGTTGTGGTGAGATCTGTTGAGGTAGAAGCTGAATTGAGGTACGAATTGAGCTATATTAAGCAGCTTTGTTATCAGCTTTGGGAATATTTCTATCGTGTATTAGCTGCTGTGATTTGTATTGACTGTGTGATGATTCTGTGCTCATATCTGTATTATGTGCGTGTGGTTTTATGCATTGATTTTAGCATGAGTTTGCTGGGCATTCACGCATACATATTGAGCCTGATTCTTTTGTAAGCTGAATCCCTTTACACGTTGTGATCGGCCGACTGAGTCATCGTGCCTGAAAGGTCCAACTCTGTTTTGATGTGGTGGCCAGCTGAGTCGTTGTGCCTGAAAACCACTATGCCTTGTGATGGTCGGCTGAGTCGTCGTACCTGAAGATCACAAGATGATGATGATTGATGAGATCTGCACAGCTGAGTCGTTGTGCTATATGCTTGCCTACCGATGATTCTTGGTAGCCCTTTTAATGCATTGCACGATTGAGATATTGCATTGTCTGATATGATAGATGCTTTTATTGTGCTCTTTGTACTGAGGTTTGACCTCGTTTATTTTCCCTGTTTTGGGCTGCCTTGGTCTGTATTGGCTTTGGCAGGTTCTTTAGGTAACCAAGCTGGACAGAGTGGAGCTTCAGCTGGTCGATCCCCTTTCTGATTGAGTCCCAGTGTATTATATTTATATTGAGCCAGGGGATGTCCTGTGCCTATATTTATGTTGGGGATCGTGTGTTGTTGTTGTTTGAGTTTTGAGTTAAACTCTTATTTTGAGTATGATGTATTTTGAATGATATTGGATCAGGCCCATTTATTCAAAAATTTTTAGCCCATATTTTTATGATGCTTCCGTATATTTGTGATTAATTATTGTGTTAGCGCACGTGGCCAGACATAGGCTGAGTTTGGCTACGTTTCAGTTGAAGAGAGGTGCTGAGCGTTGGTGAAGAGGCACTTCGAGGACTCTATAAGAGACAGGTGTAGGGATCACGTGGAGTAGCTTTTGTAGTACCTTCCGTCAGGAGTACGTTCCGGAATCCTTTGTGAACGCCAAGGAGCGAGAGTTCGATAACCTGGTTCAGGGATCCATGTCCGTGGGAGAGTATGCCCGGAGATTTTCTTCTCTTCTTGCGTATGTTCCGCATGTTTCTGGCCGAGAGAAGCCGAAGAGGAACAAGTTCATGGAGGGGCTCAATGAAGAGCTGTATTCTTTTGTGTTGGCGGGTTCACCGACGGGCTATGCGGAAGCGGTGGACAGGGCTATAGACATTGAGGAGGGACTGCAGAACCGTCGGTCGCATGTTAGCCGCAAGGGGTGCAAGGTAACCGTCCCGTGGTTCCGGGGGTGCAACCTTCCCAGTCAGTGCAGTCGTCTCAGCCAACCCAGCAGCAGGTAGCCCAGCTGCTGGACACCAGAGGTTTAGGTCTCGTGGTCGTCAGTTCAAGAAGAAGTCTGGTTCTAGTTCTTCTGGCTCGGGTAGTTCTAGCAGTGGTAGTTCCAAGGTTGAGTTTTGTGGCCAGTATGGAGGAAAGCAACCTACAACGCAGTGTGTAGGTGTGCAGGTGCGAGATTGTGTCCTTTGTCTGGATCTCAGCATACTGCCGCTCCACCGCAGGGTCGAGGTGGATCGTCTAGAGGTCGTTCTTTTCTAGTTCAACAGCAGAGGTTGGGGGAGCCTCAGTTTAGGCCGTTTCAGCAGCCTGGTCCTTCGCGATTTGGACAGTCTTCCCAGCGCCAGTTTTCAGGACCTCAGCTTGAGCAGGTGAATGCTATGACTAGGGAGCAAGCGGAAGGCGCGCCAGGAGGAGGAGTGATCGCAGGTACTTGCTTTGTTTTTGATTTTCCTGCGCGTGTGTTATTTGATAGAGGAGCATCATATTCGTTTATTACGCATGCATTTGTGGTTGAGCATGGTTTGCATACCACTACTTTGTGTGATGTTGTGTCTGTTGCGACTCCTGCCGGCGCGAGCTTGTTTTCCCAAGAGATCTTGTTCAATGGCATTCTTAGGTTTGGTGAGAGTGTGTTGTTAGCCAACCTGATCAGGCTAGTGATGTGGGATTTTGATTGCATAGTGGGAATGGACGTGTTGTCTAGCTATAGGGCCACTGTGGATTGTTTCCATGGAGTTTTGCGATTTAGGCCTCAGTCTGGCGAGAAATGGAATTTCTATGGCCAAGATTCCCAGTCGAAGATTCCTTTAGTCTCTGCGATGGAGATGTTTAGCCTGTTGTCGTTGGAGAACGCTGGTTTTATGATCTATGCCTTAGATGCGTCTTCTTATTCGCGCAGAGCTTAGTAAGGTTCCCGTTGTTTGCCATTTCTCAGATGTGTTTTCGGAGGAGATTCCTGGTTTTCCTCCGGGAAGGGAGATAGACTTCAGCATTGAGTTGGTACCTGGTACAGATCCGATCTCTCGAGCTCCGTATCGTTTAGCGCCTTCTGAGTTGAGGGACTTAAGGTTCAGCTTAGTGACTTGCTGGAGAAGGGATTCATTAGTCCTAGTATGTACCCGTGGGGAGCCCCTATCTTGTTTGTGAAGAAGAAGGATGGGTCGATGAGGATGTGCATCGACTTTAGGCAGTTGAACAAGGCGACAGTTAAGAATAAGTACCCTTTGCCTAGGATCGATGACTTGTTTGATCAGCTTCAGGGTTCAGCTGTGTTTTCTAAGATCGATCTGCGTTCGGGGTACCATAAGTTGCGCATTCGAGAGCAGGATGTGACTAAGACTGCGTTTTGTACGAGGTATAGACATTTTGAGTTTTTAGTTATGCCTTTTGGTTTGACGAATGCCCTCGCAGTTTTCATGGACTTGATGAATAGAGTCTTTAGAGAGTTCATCGATCAATTTGTGATTGTGTTTATCGATGACATCTTGGTGTACTCTAAGACTCCGATGCAGCACAAAGAGCATTTGAAGCTGGTTCTTCAGACGCTACGAGACTCGCAGCTGTATGCTAAGTTCTCCAAGTGCGAGTTTTGGTTAGACCGAGTTGTGTTTCTGGGTCATGTGATATCAGTTGATGATATTTCTGTAGATCCCAGTAAGGTTGAGGCTGTGATTAACTGGGAGAGTCCCAAGAATGTTTCTGAGATTTGTAGTTTCTTGGGTTTGGCTGGCTATTATCGGTGGTTGACTCAGAAAGATAAGAGGTTTGTGTGGACTGAGCAGTGCTAGAATAGTTTCCAATTGCTCAAAGAGAAGCTAACTTCTGCGCCTGTGTTAGCCTTGCCGTGTGGTTCAAGTGGTTTTGTGGTTTGTGCAGATGCTTCCTTGAATGGATTGGGTTGTGTGTTGATGCAGAATGGCCGAGTCATTGCGTATGCTTCTCGTCAGTTGAAACCGCATGAGACTCGTTACCCAGTTCATGATTTGGAGTTGGCAGCAGTGGTTTTTGCTTTGAAGATTTGGCGCCACTATTGTATGGTGAGCAGTTTGTGGTGTACTCCGACCACAAGAGCCTGCAGTATCTATTTTCTCAGTCAGATTTGAACATGAGACAGCGTAGATGGATGGAGCTGCTAAAGGATTTTTATTGTGAGATCCAATATCATCCTGGGAAGATGAATGTAGTTGCTGATGCCTTGAGCAGGAAGGCTCAAGTGGCGATGCTGGCTTCGATGCAGATTTCGAAGGTCCATGAGCATCTTAGCACTACTGGTTGGCGGTTTTACCCAGCTGATGATTTTGTTGTGGTGTCTTCTTTCCAAGTTAAGCCACAGATTGTTGCTAGTATTAGAGCAGCTCAGAGGACCGATCCATCTATCCATGAGTTGAAGTTGAAGGTGAGAGCTGGACAGTTGGAGGACTACTCTGTTTCATCAGATGGATGTTTAACATTTTGGGGTCGTTTTGCAAAGCTTAGAGGTGCCCCAATGGAATTGGGAGCACATAGCTATGGATTTTGTGACGCATTTGCCTCGTTCCAGCTGAGGTTGTGATGCGGTTTGGGTGGTGATAGACAGATTGTCAAAGTCTGCGCACTTCATTCCCTACAGTATGACATATTCTTTGAAGAATATGGCGAAGTTGTAAATCGATTTTGTGGTGCGTCTGCATGGTGTGCCTGTTTCGATTGTCTCAGATCGTGATCCGAGGTTTACTTCCAGGATTTGGAAGAGTTTGCAAACAGCTTTGGGTACTAGATTGACGATGAGAACATCGTATCATGCTCAGACAGATGGCCAATCTGAGAGGACTATCCAGATTTTAGAGGATATGTTGAGAGCTGTTGTAATGGATTTTAGTGGTAGCTGGCAAGATTCGTTGTCTTTGGTTGAATTTTCCTACAATAACAGCTATCAGGTCACGATTGGGATGGCACCATTTGAAGCTTTGTTGGCAGGAAGTGTAGATCGCCTGTATGTTGGGAAGAAGTGGGGGAGAAGCAGCTGTCTTCTCCATAAATTGTGCAGTAGATGAGAGATCAAGTGGATCTGATTCGCCAGCGAATGAAAGCTGCACAAGATCGCCAAGCTAGTTATGCGAATGAGAGGCATAGGCCTTTAGAATTTGAGGTTGGTGACCTAGTTTTCCTTAAGGTTTCTCCTTTTCGCAGTGTTATGAGATTTGGTCTCAAAGGAAAATTGGCTCCTCGTTATGTTGGTCCTTATGAAATTGCTGAGAGAATTGGTCCTTTGGCTTATCGGTTGTTGTTGCCACCAGATTTTTCCTCCTTGCATGATGTGTTTCATGTGTCGATGCTGAGGAAGTATGAGCCAGACCCCTCGCATGTGTTGAGAACTGACGAGGTGGAGCTAGATAGAACTTTGAGCTACGTTGAATATCCCTTGCAGATCTTAGATAGAAAAGAGAAACATCTCAGGAATAAGACCATTCCTTTAGTGATGGTCCAGTGGAGTAAGCACGGTAGAGAGGAAGCTACGTGGGAATTGGAAGAGAAGATGCAGCGTGAGTGGCCGCATTTGTTTGAGTGAGCGTAGTATCAGATTCCAGTAGTTGGTTTGTTTGATAGTGGTTTCCCCAGTTATCTTGAACTCTTGATTTGGAGTTGTTTGATTTCGACGATGAAATCCTGTTTTAGTGGGGGAGAGATGTGAGACCCGAAAAGTTGATAAGATTAATTGAGCTAATTAATCAGATTTTATGAGATTCAAATTTTAGCGAACAAATCTGGGTGACCAGCTTTGAGTTGGTATGCTTGGCGAAGCTATCGGATTTGTGCAATTCCTGGTATCAGCTTTGGATCAAGTTAGAATGTCGCGGGATCTGATCAGATGTGAGTTGCGCGTGTCTTCAATGTGAGAAGCGTTGGTCTTTAGTTTCAACAGGGATCTGAGTGTTTAGGGAGCGACACCATTTTGATTTTCAGATTCCAGTCTCGTTAGCAATGCAGATTCGAGTAGCGAGGTGACGTGTCCAGATTGTTAGAGTAGATGCCCAACTAGCCAACTTGTGGCGTGTGGGTTTATAGACTCTTGTATGAAACAGTCTTTATATATGATATTCGCATTCTTTTATATGGCGTTCTTTACTTTCATTATGTGTGTAATGATTAACAATTGCGTTGAGTAAAGACCTAGAATACACCAAAGCGTATGTTAGATGTGATAGTGGGTATGACGGCTATCATGAAACACATCTAATAGTCGCTGTGAATTCTGAACATGTTCCTAGTCGATTGGGCCGTCGAAATGAGGATAAGGCCGCCCGAGTTCGAGACTAGTATCTGCGATGCGAATTACCATATTTCATTGGTAGGGAACATTGTGATGTTCTGAGCATGCAGATAGATAGTGACCTGGTGATCTATCGAACTACCCTCCTTCGGACTTTCCAAGTGGTTACCATTTGTCTAGTGGATAAGTCCGAGGTCTTGGTTGTACTGATTAGTCCTCACGACTCGAAACGTCATTGAGACTCTACATGATAGGAGTCTCACTTTGACCCGTTTGCCGACTCACTTGGGGTCATAAGGCGTCGGGATGGGTTGAGACCCCGATGCAT
>KV010754.1:8654-21352 GCA_001598015.1 Dorcoceras hygrometricum | reverse complement strand
CGTTCCTAGGTCTCTCCCAGTTAAGAACTGCTTCGACCTTACTCGGATCCACCGAAATCCCCTGCGCCGAAATCTCATGACCCAAAAAGATAATCCGATCAAGCCAAAATTCACACTTGTTGAACTTGGCGTATAATTGCGAGTCTCTCAACCTCTGCAACACCAATCTGAGATGCTCCTTATGCTCTCTCATGCTCCTCGAGTACACTAGGATGTCATATATGAAGACGATCACGAACCAATCGATGTACTCGCTAAAGACGCGATTCATCAAATCCATGAAAACAGCTGGGGCATTCATCAACCCAAATGGCATGACCAGAAACTCATAATGCCCATATGGAGTCCGAAAAGCTGTCTTCACCACGTCAGCGTCTCTAATCCGCAACTGGTGATAACCAGAGCGCAAATCAATCTTCGAGTATACGACCGATCCTTGCAACTGATCGAACAAGTCATCAATCCTCGATAAAGGATACTTGTTCTTCACCGTCGCTTTATTCAACTGTCGGAAATCCACGCACATCCTCATAGACCCATCTTTCTTCTTCAAGAAAAGAATCGGAGCTCCCCAAGGCGACATACTCTGTCTGATGAAGCCTTATCCAAGAGATCTCTCAACTGATCCTTCAGATCTTTCAACTCTGCTGGCGCCAACCGGTACGGAGCTCTAGAAATCGGGACGGTACCGGGCACCAACTCGATGCTGAAGTCGATCTCACATCTCGAAGGGAATCCAGGAATCTCATCCGGGAACACATCGGGAAACTCTCGGATGATCGGAATGTTGCTCAACTCCAATCGTGGCTCTTGGGAAACGTCAAGCTCATAAATCATGAATCCCGCATTATCCAGCGATAGTAGGCTAAACATCTCCATGGCGGACACCAGTGGAATCTTCGAGCGTGAATCAGCACCGTAGAACTCCCACCTCTCACCCGAGTCAGGGCAAAATCTCACCACACCATGAAAACAGTCAACAGTAGCCTTATAGCTAGATAATACGTCCATACCCAAGATGCAGTCAAAATCTCTAATTCCCAAAACAATCATATTGGACACCAAAACATGCTCATAAAATCGAAGCACACAATCCAACACCACTTCACGGGACCACAGATTCTGTTGGAGTGCAATAATTGCCTCTGCTAGGTAGAGCGATCGAACCATGGCGCTTGTGTTGCTATACGGTTTAAAAGATTGGATTTGCACCGTTACCACCAGCTATAGCTTTGGTAAAGCGGCAAGCGCTCGGTCCTACAATTGGTATCAGAGCCAAGGTCACGGGTTCGATTCCCATTGATTGCAATGAGTGCAATTATTGGGAGGGTGATTGTTGGAGTGCAATAATTGCCCCTGCTAGGTAGAGCGATCGAACCGTGGCGCTTGTGTTGCTATACTTAAAAGTCAACAGAGGTCAAATCATGATTTGCCGATGTTGAGGGGCAAAACGGTCATTTTGCATGGGCTTCTGAAAAATGGTTTTTCAGATCATAGTATTCAGTTTTGGAAACTGAGTCGATCAGTCCGATCTGATAGGCGATCGGAGTTATAAAGAAGTCTCGGTGATGGGGATGAACTGAATGTTCATCCGTTGGACCCGGGCCCGTTGGGCCGGTCCAAGTCCATTCTTATTCTATTTAATTAAGCCTAGACTTCATAACTTAACACTCTCATAAAACCCTAACCCTAAGCATTGGAGCCGCCGCCCCCTCCTCCTCAAAGCCTCACGCCGCCGCCGCCGTGCGCCGCTCGCCGCCGCCGCCTCTTCGCCAGAAATTGTTCCGGCCAAATTTGACGAGGAGAATCCGTCCGCGCAGATCTTGTCAGGCCTTCTAGTGCAGGCTGACGAAGGAATCCCGTCTCCAGTCATGGACCTGATTGACGATATCTACAGCCGCCTACCGTGAAGTGCCGTTTTCTTTACGAAACCGGTAGGAGCCAGGCACGAGTTTCCAGCAAGGTAGTGATTCTAAACGCCTTATGAATGTCATAGTTTCGTGTTTTGTTAATCGTATTGATCGTCTCCCGGCACATGTTTTTGTTCTTCCGCTGCCTCGCCGGGGGGCGTGATCCGGATCCCAACACAATCACGTACCCGTTCTGCATCAGAACACACCCCAAACCATTGAGAGAAGCATCGGAGCACACAACGAATCCTCCAGATCCAGACGGTAGAGCCAAAACAGGAGCAGTAGTCAACTTCTCCTTCAACGTCTGAAATCTGTACTCGCATTCATCCGTCCAAATGAACTTTCGATCCTTCTGAGTCAATTGAGTCATCGGCCTGGCTATCGAAGAAAACTTCTCGATAAAACGCCTGTAATATCCAGCCAATCCCAAAAAGCTGCGGATCTCTGAAACGTTCCTAGGTCTCTCTCAGTTAAGAACTGCTTCGACCTTACTCGGATCCACCGAAATCCCTTGCGTCGAAATCATATGACCCAAAAAGATAATTCTGTCAAGCCAAAATTCACACTTGCTGAACTTGGCGTACAACTGCGAGTCTCTCAATCTCTCCAACACCAATCTCAGATGCTCCTTATGATCTCTTAAGCTCCTCGAATACACTAGGATATTGTCTATGAAGACAATCACGAACCGATCGATGTACTCATTAAAGACGCGATTCATCAAATCCATGAAAACAGCTGGGGCATTCGTCAACCCAAACGGCATGACCAGAAACTCATAATGCCCATATCGAGTCCGAAAAGCTGTCTTTTCCACATCAGCGTCTCTAATCCGCAACTGGTGATAACCAGAGCGCAAATCAATCTTCGAGTATACGACCGATCCTTGCAACTGATCGAACAAGTCATCAATCCTCGATAAAGGATACTTGTTCTTCACCGTCGCTTTATTCAACTGTCGGAAATCCACGCACATCCTCATAGACCCATCTTTCTTCTTCAAGAAAAGAATCGGAGCTCCCCAAGGCGACATACTCTGTCTGATGAAGCCTTATCCAAGAGATCTCTCAACTGATCCTTCAGCTCTTTCAACTCTGCTGGCGCCAACCGGTACGGAGCTCTAGAAATCGGGATGGTACCGGGCACCAACTCGATGCTGAAGTCGATCTCACATCTCGAAGGGAATCCAGGAATCTCATCCGGGAACACATCGGGAAACTCTCGGATGATCGGAATGTTGCTCAACTCCAATCATGGCTCTTGGGAAACGTCAAGCTCATAAATCATGAATCCCGCATTATCCAGCGATAGTAGGCTAAACATCTCCATGGCGGACACCAGTGGAATCTTCGAGCGTGAATCAGCACCGTAGAACTCCCACCTCTCACCCGAGTCAGGGCGAAATCTCACCACACCATGAAAACAGTCAACAGTAGCCTTATAGCTAGATAATACGTCCATACCCAAGATGCAGTCAAAATCTCTAATTCCCAAAACAATCATATTGGACACCAAAACATGCTCATCAAATCGAAGCACACAATCCAACACCACTTCACGGGACCACAGATTCTGTTGGAGTGCAATAATTGCCTCTGCTAGGTAGAGCGATCGAACCATGGCGCTTGTGTTGCTATACGGTTTAAAAGATTGGATTTGCACCGTTACCACCAGCTATAGCTTTTGGTAAAGCGGCAAGCGCTCGGTCCTACAATTGGTATCAGAGCCAAGGTCACGGGTTCGATTCCCATTGATTGCAATGAGTGCAATTATTGGGAGGGTGATTGTTGGAGTGCAATAATTGCCCCTGCTAGGTAGAGCGATCGAACCGTGACGCTTGTGTTGCTATACGGTTTAAAAGATTGGAGTTGAACCATTACCACCAGCTATATCTTTTGGTAAAGCGGAAAGCGCTCGGTCCTACAGATTCACACCAACAGGGGTAGACACGGAAACAACATCACACAATGTGGAAGAACTAAACCCATGCTCACAAACAAACATCTCAGAAATAAAAGAGTGTGATGCTCCAGTGTCAAATAAAACTCTCGCAGGAAAATCAAAGATAAAGCATGTACCTGCGATCATCATACCAGGCGCCTCATCAGCCTGCTCTCTCGTCAAACCGTTTGCTTGAGCCTGCTGTGTAATCTAGAACTGAGGTCTCGAAGGTGCTCCAAACCTAGAAGGCTCACGGGATTGGAATCCAGATCGCTGGGTAGGGGCAGGAAACTGCGGTCTCTAAGAAGAACCACCAGCTGATCCCTGCTGCGAAGGAACTGAAGACTGACCCCTCAACAAAGGACACACTCTAACAAAGTGTCCTGGCTGTCCGCAGTTACGGCAAGACCCCTGAACTCCACGACACTGCGAAGTAGGATGCCTTCCTCCGCACTGTCCACAAGACATGCCACCAGAACCACTGCCAGAACCAGAACTCACAGAACCAGAGGAACTCGAATTCTCCTTCTTCTTGAACTGTTTCCCTCGAGGTTGAAACCTTTGGCGATTCGTCTGCTGCTGTGACCCCTGAGGAGAATAGAAAGATTGTGACGCATCATGAACAGGTTGATGGGTGCGTCCAGTAGTCAACCGAGTCGGAGCATCCTCCTCCAGCAAACTCTCCTAAATATCCACCGCTCGGTTCACTTCATCAATATAGGTCGCAGGTGAACCAGACAAAACCATCCGGTACAGATCAGGCCTCAAGCCCTTCAGAAATTTGTTCCTCTTCGTCCTCTCCTGGTTGGCTACGTGTGGCACATAAATCAAAAGAGCAGAAAACTTCCGGGCATACTCATCCACTCGCATGTTACCCTGCTTTAGGTGGGGGCGTACTCCAGAGTGTCGAACAACTCCTCCATCTGAACTAACCAAGATTCAGCCATCGCACCACCCTCGGCAGCAGAAAACGTCGGAGGGTTCGTCCGTTGAAACCTAGCTAGGACCAACTCCATCTCGCCTATCTGTCTAGTAACGTTCTCAACCTGATGAACATCATCATCACTACCTGCCCTAGACTCCTCTGCAGTACGTCTAGTCGTCCTACCTCTTCCTCTCCTCGGCGGCTTCTAAACAAATCTAGAGGTAAGATCTCACAGCAGATATATCACATAGACAGATAAAAGATCACATAAATCACAGAGTCAATCAAAATCAAATCAAAACTCTGTGCCTAGACTCGAGTGTGATCAAAAGAAATCGAGCTTATCCCAGTTTAAGCTCTGATACCAAAAATGTTAGGCCCCGTGCTAATCACACAAGATTACAGCACAATTAAGCACATTATCACGGAAGCGTAAAAACAGGGTAAAAAAGTTTTCGAAATAATAAAGGCCTGAGCTCAAAATCATCATTCAAAATATCAATACTCAAAATATGAGTTAACTCAAACTCATACAATACAGGTAACAATCAATACTCAAATCATAACAGATCCCCCAATACATAGAAACACGGGGCATTCCTCGGTTCAATACATAATAAAATAGACTGGGACTCAGGGAAACGGGGATCGACCAGCTGGCACTCCACTCGATCCAGCTTGGTTACCTGAAGATCCTACAAATGGGCAACGCAGACCCAAACAACACAAAAGCAGGAAAAGAAATACGAGGTCAAGCCTCAGTACGAAGAGCCATCAAAACAGCTAATCATGCAACATGCTATAAATCAATGCTATGAAATGCATGAGGGCTATCAAGGATCGGATATCTATACCAGCAAATCGACTGGCAAATCATCTCAAGCGAGCCTCTATACCACGCACAGCAAATCGGCCGGTGGAAATCATCGGTCCGTGATCATCGGGGCCCGTCAGCCCATCACAGCTCGATGGTAGACACTCGAATCCGGCAGTCACCACTCCGATGATAGCGTTGGACTTTTTGGGCACGACACATCTGTCGACCAGTCACAACGTGGCTCTCAATCAGGTCGTCAATCAATCTGTCAATCTGGCTCAAGATGTATGCATGTATGCCATTCAGAAATCAATGCTCAATGCATACTAGTCACAATACGTGAAACAGAACATAAATCAATCAATAAAACAAATTCTGCTCACGCAAATACAGCCATCAAAATCAAACAAATTTCACAGCCTGAAATATACGCATGCTCAAGCATCAAAGCTGTCCAGAGTTGCTCCAATTCGTACCTCAATCCTTAAAATCTACCTCACAGATTCGAGACAGGGCACGGCAACCACACGGCCAAAGCAAAACAGATCCCTCCTGGCTTCGGCAATTCACGGCAGAACGCACCTGGGATCACAAATCTGTGACAGAGCCTCGAAAATCAGCCACTATCCAATACAATTCTGAACTAAACAGTTTAAAACCTGTGGCCAGAACTCTGTTCTAGTTCTACAAGTTTACCGAAGCTTAAAACAACAAGAAACGCTCACCCAAAAGCTCACAGCAAACAGAGGAAGGCTCGATCAGATCTCACGAAGAACTTCGAACCAACAGCAACGTCACGCTTCCTTCCTCAAGTCGTTCTACATCCTCAACTAGGTAGCAATCGAAAGAGCTAAACAAGTGGAGTTCAGCGCCACCAAAATCGTCCAAAACAAAGGCTGGAAACGATGGAAATCTAACGGAGAAATTTTCGAATGAATAGTGTCGGTCGAGGGTTTCAAATGAGAAGATAGGAAATGTCGGGTGAAAAATGACTAAGTGTTCATCTCTACTTAGCGTATAAATTCACCAGCCACCGACTTAAACAGATTCCTTCACCAAAATCATCTTCTGGTACTGAATAGATTCCTCGCATCAAATCCTAGCGCCAAACAGATCTCTCGAACCTGAAACCAGCGCTCACATATCCATCAAATTTCAGCGCTAACGCTAAACACCTACACTCTAAACCAAACGACATCGTACGCGTGACATCTGAAATGCTCCGCGTTAACATACATCAGATCTCTCAGCGCTCGCACAAGTTCGATCACGCTAAGAGCTAATTAGTCAAAACGACGATGCTTCTGAGACATCTGAAACCAACACTAGCGCTCATCGCTGATCAGATCTCTCCATGTATTGCTAAAGCACCACATCAAACGACATCGCTACAACTTATCAAAACGACGCAGCATCGCTAACACATGTTGACCAACGCTGACATCTGCTCTTTTCCACACGCTAGCGCTAACAGATCTCTCGCTACTCTCCAGCTGCGTTGACTAATCGTTGACATCTGATTACACCAACCGCGAGACATCTGAACATCACGAAACGATGGCGTATCGCTACAAATGCTACACTCAACCACCAGATCTCTCTCTCCCTGGCAGATCTCTCACTCCACCAGACTTCACCAAAACGACAGCGTTTTACCAAATATTCGCGACAACTCACGCGAACGTTCAGGGACTCAGATCTCACCCAAAAACGTCGGCGTTCACTTCTAAACGCTAGGGAATCAGATCTCATTCACAACTTCACCAATTCAACTCCATTTCTCAAACACATTTCGCCCGAAAGAAGCTTACAACTCGAAGCACAACATCTCAAGGATAAATCCGAAAATCATCAACCAAACTTCACCAAAATCTAAAGTTTGAAATCTGAAATCTGAAAATTCGAAATTATAAAATCTCGTGACTAATACTATACAAATCCGATTAGTCACTATTTTGAATTCTCAATCCTCACAAGTGTGACTTCCTAAAATTAAATAGGGTGGAAATGCAATTTCCTTAAGCTTGGATTAGTATGACTATCCTTAAAGCTTATAGGGGTCTAACTGCTATTTGGATTAGGTGGTCCGAAAAATTGTTTTCACATCATAATGCTCAGTTTTGTAAATTGTGTAGATCGATCCGATCTGATCGTCGATCGAGATTATGATGAAGCCACAGCGATGGACTTGAAACCAATGTACACCTGGGCCTGGGCCCGACCCAAGCCCAATAACTTGGTTTAAGCCCATGAAAAATCTATAAATAGGGGCCCTGGGATATTCATTTAAAACACACCAAAAGCTATTCAGCAAATATTTTCTCTCTTCCTCTCCTCCCTCGTCGCCGCTGCTGCTGCAATCGCCGCCCGCCGCCGCTACAGTCACCGCCCACCGCCGTCGTTGGAATTTATTCCGACCATTTAGGCGAGGAGATTCCGTCCGAGAAACTTTCTTTGATTTTCTAGTGCAAACCAACGAAGGAAATGAGATTCCGATCGTGGACCGGATTAGGAGGTCGTAGCTGTTCAACCGTTGAAGTGCCAATTTTCCCGTGGAATTGGTCGAAGCCAGGCGTCTAGACGCCAGCAAGGTATATTATAAACATTCTATGAATGTTTTTAATTATTATATAGGTGTATTGACTGTTCCCGGGCTCCAATTTTTAATTCTTTCGCTGCGTCTCGGGAGAGGGATCCGGATCCACCGCTGCGCCAACAGTGGTATCAGAGCCTTGGCTTGGATCTGTCAATACACCATTCTGCCTGACTTGCATGAAATTCGTTTTTCAAAAAAAAAAAAATTCGGCCGCACGCAGCCGCGCCACCACCGCACTCCGCCGCGCGACCGTCGCGAGCAAATCGCGGCGGGGATCGCAGGATCCTGCGGGCATTGCACGCCTGTCGTGCACGCCCTGCGCGTACAGCCCGGCGGGCTTTGCGCCCGCTGGATAGTACCCGTGCGTGCGCCCGTTGCCCCACCTGGCCGCCCCTCGTGCGCACATGTTGCGCACAGGGGCACGCACAGCGTGCAGCACTGGTGCTGCGCGCATGCGGGCGGCGTTGCACCACCCGTGCGGCGGTGTTGAGGCGGAGATGCGACAGCGAATTTTGAATTCTAGGGTTTTTCGGGCTTATCCCGGGCGGCCCAAGAGCTTTTTGGGCCGATACTTGCTATTGGGCCTTTTGGTTGGTACCAAATTAATTTTTTGAAATTTTTTGAGTATATTGGACCTTAAAATTGTAAGCTAAAATTGATGCAATTAAAATAACAAAATATGATTTTATTTATGAAATATGATTTTATATTTAAAATATGATTTTGTTGGATAAAATCAAATTTGATTTGATTATTTTGTTTATTTCAATTAATTGAGTTAATTGAATAGATAATGTTTGGGATGATCGAGAGTCATGCCCAATGTGTTAGGTGTATGATAGGTTTTACAATTCTTGGTTGTAATATTGTTAAAATCATTTCAAAATGGGCCCGGTTTATGGCCCGTTCCCACTCCTTTAAAATGTATCCCTATTTGACATGGCTATTTAAATGTAAAAATTATACTTAGTGGGAGGATAATTTTGAAGATGATGGAGATGATGATCAAAGATATTGAAGACTAAAGACTTGTAAAACTTGAAGCTTATGTAATAGGATTGCATTTGCATACTGCATGTCACCTAGGATTGGACCTAGATCTGTGCTTGGCAACCACAGATCACATAGCTCTCGCTTATCGATCATCCTAATTATATATGTGATATATATCTCTTGAATCCGTAATTTTTAAATTTGATTTAAAATTATTGAGACCAAATTTCAAAATTGAAATCCCTCAATTTAAATTTTATTTAAAATTTATATCAAGATTAAAAGTTTCATGATTAAATTGAAGGAACTTAGTTTGTTGACAATTATGAAGAAATGTGATAAAACGTTATCTAAGGGAGTCTTTTATAGACTGGCTTAAAACGGCTTGTACCGGCTAAGTCTCCCTGAAGGGCGTTGCTTTGTCTAAGGAGGTTGGTTTTTAAGTGTGCCTTAGCCCCTCCAACCACCTGGAAGCACTCTTACACAATGTTAGTCCATGACTTCTTAATTGATCATAAAACAAAAGTTTATTCGATAAGATCATGAAGCTAAGGGAATTAAAATATTGTTTAAAATTTCCTACCTTCCATCAACAATGGGTGTACGTCGATGCTACCCGCATATATAGCCCGGCTCATATTATTGGGGGGGTTCTGTGTGCCGAAAAGATGTACATGTCATTGACACTTGTTGTGAGTTGGTTGTAACTCCCTTTAACGTTGGCTCATATTATTGGGGACATTAAGGGGACCGTCCATCACGACTCAATATTGATGGGTCATCTTGACACGTGATAGTAATCGGTAGACCCGGCCACGAGCCGGTTCCGGGCCCGAACCACCGGGCCGGGTCGCCTAAACCAGGAACCCGAACCGGAACCGTGAGAACCGGTTCCGATCCGGTTCAGGAACCGCCGGTTCCGGTCCGGTTCAGGTTATTAAAAAAAAATTTATTTTTTAAAAATTGAATTTCGGAATTTAAAAAAAAAATTTAAAAATTGATTTTCTGTTGTGTGTACTGTGTAGTATATGTGGGAGTTTGTCCGAGGAAATTCACGTAAATGGAATTAAAAATTGAATTTTTGTTTTTTTTTAAAAAAGAAATTCTTTTTTTTAAATAGGTATTCTTATAATTTAATTTTAATATTTTGAATTTATGAATTTCGAATTGAATTTTGATTTGAGAATTTAAATTTTAATTTTGAATTTTTAATTATTTCGAATTTTAATTTATAATTTAAATTGAATTTTTGAATTTTGAATTTGAATCTTAATTTGCGTTTGAATTCGAATTTGAATTTAAAAGAATAACAATTGAGATTTGAATTTGAAATTTGAAGTGTAAATAATTTCAAAAAATAAATATAATTGAATAACAATACAAAGAAGTTAAAATTACAATAGAAAGTAAAGACGGATAAAATTGGGAAATTTATCTACTCACTTGTGTCTCCTCCACTTGTTGTTCCACTGCAACTGTGGAAACAGGATATGCAAGAATCTCCTTTGCCATTAAAGAACAAATGAGATATACTTGCGTCTTTTGACACTATCATCTCAATATGTCGAACGTCTCATCGTCTGCATCACTGAAATCAAATATAGTGGTTAAATAATTCTCAAGTTTCAAATTGGAACTTGAGGATCCTCGTGGACTTTTCGTCCTCTCACGAACTAACATTTGAGCCTTGAATAATCTTGATGTGGTGCTATTAGAGATGATGAGTTGTGATTGTGAACCATATTTCTCATTATATTTATTATAAATTTCGATTAAATTATTTTTAACACTAAACAAAATCATGGAAGATCACGCACAAACTGTTTCGGCCCCATGCCATTTATTTTACAAAATTTACCCAATTGTTTCATAACTTGAGGATGTGTCCACAGATATGAATTGTAGATCTAATTGGTCTTAATAAAGTTCTAAACTTTTAAGAGCATCTTGCGCTCACAAGTTGAAAATATTGGATTTGCATCTAATAGTCAATATAGTTATGTTAAAGTGTTTAGCCATTTTAAGATCATACAAATTAATCACATGTTCAATTCAATGATGATGTGTCCACAAATATGAATTGCAGATCTAATTGGTCTTAATAAAGTTCTAAACTTTTAAGAGCATCTTGCGCTCACAAGTTGAAAATATTGGATTTGCATCTAATAGTCAATATAGTTATGTTAAAGTGTTTAGCCATTTTAAGATCATACAAATTAATCACATGTTCAATTCAATGATAAATGAAGCATAGTTTATAAAAAATTATTAGTACATAGTAATGATAGTAATATATTGAGAAAATGACATGAGAAGTTTTTGAATAAATTATTATATTATTGTAATTTATTTGTTAAATATTTGAAAACTTTACTTGTTAAATATTGAAAGAATGATTGGGTAAATGTAAATATTAATTAATATAATTAAATAAGGTGTTTAGGCATTTTAAGATAGTATAAAATTAAACAATCTTCACAATTTTATGATAAGTGAAGCATTTATATATATAAATACATATTAGCTATTTTTGTATCAACAAAGAGTTGCCACAGTGGTAGGCTCTTTGGTTTCTCATGTGGTTGTCCTAGGTTCGATTCTCCAACAGTGCAAAAAAATTGTTTTTGAAAAACCTGCGACCCGCCGGGTCGATTCCGGGTCGAACCCGGTGGGTCCACGGGTTACCAAATCCGTAAACCGGAACCGGCCTGTTCTCCCACGGTTTCGGGCCGGTTCCGGGTCAAAAACCATTGACCCGATTAACCGGCCCGTTGACCCCGGGCCGGTTCCGGTTCGGGCCACGGGCTAAATCGGCCCGTGGCCAGATCTAGTAATCGGCGTCATATTATTGGGCCCTTACTGGACGTGAGGTAAATACATGGAGGTTGCACCTGTTGCAATTGGGATCTACCTTCTGAGGGTCATGGTTGACTGATATTATTCGGTACCATGATTTCTTGATTGGACTATGTGTACCCACTAAGGAAACTTGCTTTCTCGATTTCATTAGAGGGTGGTGAAATCGATAAAATAATGGGAAGGTAATTCATAAAACTAATGACCATGTTTTATGTCTTAGCGTTTTTCATGAATAGTTAGTAATGCATATCTGTTTTTCTTTTCATTATAAACTACTTTCATTATGTCTTCGATCAAAAATCCACTTGCTGATATACTAAATAGCAATAAGTTCACTGGTTAAACTATCAAGATTGGCTTCGAAACCTCAAGATTATCTTGGCTTCGGAGAAACTTCTCTACACGCTAGAGAAAAGCTCTCCGAAAGAAGCCCCTGCCAATGCCAGTCCTGAGGAGCTGGCGATGCTGGAAAAATGGTGGGATGATGAGTTTAAGGCATGATGCTATATGATAGCATCTATGTCCAACGAATTGCAGCGGCGATTTGAGAAGAAGGAGTATGCTGCTGGCATACACCTTCATCTCAAAGCGCTGTATGGGAAGAACTCTCGGACTGAGAGGTTCACGTACTGTCAAGGAGCTCGATGACGAGTC
>KV010753.1:1088-11700 GCA_001598015.1 Dorcoceras hygrometricum | reverse complement strand
GCATGGTTTGCATACCACCTCTTTGCGCAATGTTGTCTCTGTTGCAACTCCGGCTGGCGCGAGCCTATACTCCTGAGAGGTTTTGTTGAATGGCATTTTGAGGTTTGGTGAGAATGTTTTAGTTGCGAATTTGATTTTGGTGTTATGGGATTTCGACTGTATAGTGGGAATGGATGTGTTGTCGAGTTTTAGGGCCTCTGTGGATTGTTTTCATGGTATTGTGCGTTTTAGGCCTCAGTTTGGCGAGAAGTGGAACTTTTATGGCCATGATTCCCATTCGAAGATTCCCTTGGTCTCTGCGATGGAGATGTTTAGTCTGTTGTCTTTAGAGAATGCTGGATTTATGATTTATGCATTGGATGCATCTTCTTCTTCGGGTGTGGAGCTTAGTGATGTTCCGGTTGCTCGTGATTTCCCCGATGTGTTTTGTTCCGTTCCTGGTTTTCCTCCGAAAAGGGAGATCGACTAGCATCGTGCTGGTGCCTGGCACAGCTCCGATATCGCATGAACCGTTTAGCACCTGTGAGGATGTTCCTGGTTTTCCTCCGAAAAGGGAGATCGACTAGCATCGTGCTGGTGCCTGGCACAGCTCCGATATCGCATGAACCGTATCATTTAGCACCTGCAGAGTTGAGGGAACTTAAGGTGTAGCTTGACGACTTGCTGGAGAAAGATTTTATTAGGCCTAGCATGTCGCCATGGGGAGCTCCGATTTTGTTTGTGAAGAATAAGGATGGCACTATGAGGATGTGCATTGATTTCCACCAACTGAATAAGGCTACTGTGAAGAATAAGTACCATTTGCCTAGGATTGATGATTTGTTCGATCAGTTGCAAGGTTTTGTCGTGTATTCGAAGATCTATTGCGGTCGGGGTACCATCAGTTGCGGATTAGAGAGCAAGATGTTGCGAAAATTGCATTTCGTACGAGGTACGGGCATTATGAGTTTCTGGTTATACCTTTTGGTTTGATGAATGCCCCTACAATTTTCATGGATTTGATGAATAGAGTCTTTCGAGAGTACATCGATTAGTTTGTGATTGTGTTTATCGATGATATCTTGGTGTACTCAAAGACTTTGATGGAGAACCAAGAGCATTTGAGGATTGTTCTCCAAAATCTTCAAGACTCGCAGCTGTATGATAAGTTTTCTAAGTGCGAGTTCTTGTTGGATAGAGTTGTGTTTCTGGGTCATGTGATTTCAGCAGATGGGATTTCTGTGGATCCCAGTAAGGTGGAAGCTGTTGTCAATTGGGAGCGTCCCAGGAATATGTCGAAGATTCGCAGTTTCCTGGGTCTGGCTTGCTATTACCGTCGTTTTATCGAGAGATTTTCTAGTATAGCTAAGCCGATAACGCAGTTGACCCAGAAGTACAAGCGTTTTGTTTGGACTGAGCAATGTGAGAGCATTTTTCAATTGCTCAAAGAGAAGATAACTTTTGCGCCTGTGTTAGCTTTGTCGTCTGGTTCAGGTGGTTTTGTAGTTTGTTCAGATGCTTCGCTCAATGGATTGGTTTGTGTGTTGATGCAGAATGGTCGAGTAATTGCTTATGCTTCTCGGCAGTTGAAACCGCATGAGACTCGATACCCGGTTCATGATTTAGAGCTAGAAGACGTGGTCTTTGCTTTGAAGATTTGGCGCCACTATCTGTATGGCGAGAAGTTCGTGGTTTAATCGGACCACAAGAGTCTCCAGTATTTGTTTTCTCAGTCAGTTTTGAATATGAGACAGCGTAGATGGATGGAGCAGCTTAAGGATTTTGATTGTGAGATCCAATACCAGCCTGGGAAAGTTAATGTAGTGGCTGATGCCTTGAGTAGGAAAGCTCAAGTGGCGATGCTTGCATCTGTGCAGATTTCAAAGGTGCATGAGCATTTAAGCACTACTGGTTGGCGTTTTTACCCAACTGAGGATTATGTTGTGGTGTCTTATTTCCAAGTTGAGGCGAGCATTAGAGCTGCTCAAAGGACAGATCCTTCCATCCATGAGTTAAAGCTGAAGGTTAGAGCTGGACAGCTTGAGGAGTATTCTGTCTCTTCTGATGGTTGTTTGAGATTCCTTGGCAGGTTGGTTGTGGAAAATCTGATTGATTTGAAGGAAGAGATCCTTAAATAAGCGCACTGCAGTAGGAACAGTGTTCATCCAGGCTTGAGGAATTTGTATTATGCCTTAAAGTCTCACTTTTGGTGGGCTGGTTTGAAGAGAGACGTTGCTGATTTTGTGGCTAGATGTCTGAATTGTCAGCAAGTCAAGGCTGAAAGGATGAGACCTGGTGGTCTATTGCAGAGTCTGGAAGTGCCCTAGTGGAATTGGGAGCACATAGTGATGGATTTTGTGACGCATCTGCCTCGTTCCAGCAGAGGATGCGATGCTGTGTGGGTTGTTCTCGACAGATTGTTGAAGTCTGCTCACTTCATTCCCTATGGTATGACGTTTTCTTTGAACAAAATGGCGAAGCTGTACGTGGATTTTGTGGTGCGTTTGCATGGTGTGCCTGTTTCCATTGTCTCAGACCGAGATCCGATATTTACTTCCAGGTTTTGGAATTGTTTACAGACAGCTTTTAGGTACGAGGTTGGCTATGAGTACAGCGTATCACCCCCAAACAGATGGACAATCTGAGAGGACTATCCAGATTTTGGAGGATATGCTAAGAGCTGTTGGACTTCGGTGGTAGCTGGCAGGATTCACTGTCTTTGGTTGAATTTTTATTCTTCAGAATTTGTGCAGCAGATGAGAGATCATGTAGATCTGATTCGCCAGCGTATGAAAGCTGCACAAGATCGCCAAGCCAGTTATGCGAATAAGAGGCTTAGGCCTTTAGAGTTTTAGGTTGGTGATCACGTTTTCCTGAAAGTTTCTCCTTTTCGTAGTGTTTTGCGATTTGGTCTCAAGGGTAAGTTAGCTCCTCGTTATGTTGGACCATATGAGATTGTTGAGAGGATTGGCCCTTTGGCATATCGGCTGTTGTTGCCACCAGACTTATCTTCCTTACATGATGTGTTTCATATTTCGATGTTGAGGAAGTATGAGCCAGATCCATCTCATGTGTTGAGGACAGACGAGGTAGAGCTTGATCAGACTTTGAGCTATGTTGAGTATCCCTTGCAGATTCTGGATAGGAAGGAGAAACAGCTGAGGAAACAAGACCATTCCCTTAGTGAGGGTTCAGTGGAGCAAACATGGTAGAGAAGAAGCTACCTGCGAACTGGAAGAGAAGATGCAGCGTGAGTGGCCGCATCTGTTTAAGTAAGCGTTGCCTCAGATTCCAGTAGTCGGTTCCTTGTTATTTCTTGGTAGATGTTTGCTAATGTCTTTTCCCCAGTTATCTTGAACTCTTGATCTTGAGCTGTTTGATTTCGAGGATGAAATCCTGTTTTAGTGGGGGAGAGATGTGAGACCCGACAGCTGATAAGATTAATTGAGTTAATTAATCGGGTTTTTTTGAGATCATCTTTGAGTTGTTATGCTTGGATAAGCTATCGGTTTTGTTTAAGTCCTTACAACAGTTCTGGAGAGTTAGAGTTTGGCGCGGAATCTGTTCAGTAGTGAGTGTTGGGTCATCGCTGAATGTTAGCTTTCAGCAGTGGTTACGTCAGCAGTTGTCACTGAGTGGTTGTGTTCAGCATCCGTAGCGAGATCAGTTGTCGCTGAGCAGTAGAGAGCGCCGCTAGCGTGTTTCAGCAGTGATTAGTTGGTACGTCGTCTTTTGGATTAGTTGGAACGACAACGTTTTGGATTAGCGAAGAAGACTCAGCTGTGAGTTGTGTTAGCTTCAGCTGTGTGAGAGATCTGTTGTTGCGTTGTCAACAGATGTTGGTTAGTTGTTCAGCGGTGAGTAGCGGGTAACGTGTCTAGTTGCGACAGTAGTTCTCTGCGACGTCGTTTGAGTTAGTAGAGATCTGTTTTGTCATAGAGTAAGATCTGTTGCAAGATCTGTTTGCGAGCGGGTTTATCAGTTGTGATAGCTTAAGTTGTCGGTGGATCTGTTCCCAGTTCTGTCAGCAGTGAGATTTAATAGGGAGCTTGGCCTTGTTCTCTATTATTGTTCCCGACACATATAATATTTCTCGATAGCAAACTCTGTTGCGATACCCTAGCTACTGTTCATCGAACCTTATCTTCTTCAATTGCCGACGGTAGACAGCTCCGATTGAAGTAAGAGTGGTAATGTTGGACTCCTCTTGCTGTGACTCACTTAGAATATTTCCCGATAGCAAACTCTGTTGCGATACCCTAGCTACTGTTCATCGAACCTTATCTTCTTCAATTGCCGACGGTAGATAGCTCCGATTGAAGTAAGAGTGGTAATGTTGGACTCCTCTTGCTGTGAATCTTCGTTTGGATATAGCTTTCGGACGTTTGCTCGAAGCTGGTGAGGTGCGCGAAGACATCTCCCTTGTTTAGTCTGTTAGCATTACCGTCCTAGCTTGTTGGGGTAAGTGTTCAGACCCTGTATTGTGTTGTTTAGAGCTCTCTGCTGAGTTAGATGGGGTAGGATAGCGCTGGTTGAGTTCGTAGCTCCCAGTTGTTGCTTTTCTGTGCTTCGGTCCTTGAGTAGTTGCTTGTGTTGGCTTAGCAGGTGGTGGATCTGCTTTGCTTGGACCCTGTTTGTAGTAATTGTTGCACTAGGAGAGTTGAGGTACGGATGTAGAGCTTGTTTTATAGCGTGGATTTGGCAAGGATATTATGTGTAATGCTGTGTTTGTTCTGTATTGTTATTGATTGCATATGTTTCGTGATTTATATGGCAAGCTGTTGCATTGCATACACATCTGTCATATCCAGTTCAGATCTTGTAGCCTTGCGTTGTTGTTGTGTTGTTCTGTTGTATGCCAGGATGTGAGGGTGAGCGGAAATACCGCACTCTCATCTCCCTGCTGGGTTTAGTTAGCCACTATGAGCCGAGTGGTTAACTACCATAGTTCAGGGGCGAGGCAACAGTAGGTTGAGTCGTTTGATGCATCCGGTAAGTGGGTGTAGTTTCATGGTGAGTGGCTCACTACCACACTGTGAACACACCTCGTGGCCACTGTACGTTGTCAATGATTCTTGGAGCTATGTTTGAGTTCCTTAGCTCCCTTGTCATAAGTTCAAATTGATTTCTAGGAGTCAAAATTGATTTTTATTAGTCATTTTTAGCCTTGATTTTTTTAGAAGTCTAAATTTAATTTATCTAGGCAAAAATGTTTAAAAGGGGTGAACGTTCGTTTCATCGGCTAAGTTTAGAGCGATGATTAGTCTAGAAGTGGTGAGCCAGGCCCCTGAATCAATCCTCGACCGAAGTAGAAAAATGTAGAATCCTGTAAATGTATAATTAATCATATATTTAGTATGCTATGTACGTAAATGTATTAAAGGAAAGAACTAATTATACATTACCGGGCTAAGCTTTTAAATTGCATTATTTTAAGAAATGCACGCATCATAAAATTTTATGGAACGATCAGGCATATCTCTTTTTAAGATAAAACCCTAGGGATTGAAGTGATGTGGAAAAGTTTCCTGATGGGAGTTAGCCGGGTAGCCGGGCCCGGGGATCCATGTTTTTAGGTATGATTATGAGCCTATGGATCCTCGTGTGATATCGTGGTGAAGTGGCAATTTATAGGTTGTAGGTGTGACATATAGGGATCCTCGTGTGATATCGGGGTGAACCACACCGCCACGTACGTTGGTTATTACGACTGATCAGTCATACGCCCGCTCACATTCACTGATACGACTCATACGTTTTTCATGTTATGCTATTTAATGCTTTATGTATGCTTATGTTACGTATGTACGATATGAAATGTATGAAGAAATGTTTTAAGATCATGCACGCATTCACGCTTTAACGTTATTTTAATTACAAGTATGTGCTTGCATGCGATTTTATTAGTATGTACTTTGTTATGTATTACGATAGAGCATGCTGAGCCTCTAGGATCACTAGGTTTAAATGTTGCAGGTGATGACCCTGCTGATGAGTTTACACCGACTAGCGGTGAGGACGTCTGAGCGCCTGTTGCAGCAGTACCCCTTGACCGCAGCAGTGTTATGTTGTGTTGATACAGTTTGATATTGGTTTAAAACATGTTATTTTCAGTATTTTACGCAGTTGAATTTTATTTGATTTTATACAGTACAGATGTTTTTACATTTTAAATTATTCCGTTATTTATGCTTAAAGTATTTTCTTTTAGAATTTAATTAGAAATATTTTAGAAGGGAACGATCCATACTTTAAGTTATGTTTTCCGCACATGTTTGAAAAAAAAATAAATTTTAGAGTCTGGTTTGTTTCAGTTGGTATCAGAGCGGTGGTTCTGGTGGGGTACTTGCTTGTGGCGTGGAGCTCAGAAGTCGCACTACCAGTCTGTGAGTTTTTGAGTTATGTTTATGTTTGCATGCTGCATGTTTTAGCCTTGCAAGTTCTGGCCTTAGAGTTTTAAAATTAGACTCTTAGTCATGCACTTAGATTTACGTGATAAGGTTTTGGTGTGCATGTATGCCTCCCATACATGCTATCGGTACATAACTTAATTTTGGGGACGAAATTTCTATAAGGGGGGGAGATTGTAACGCCCCGAAATCCAGATTACATAGAAATGAGTGCATACTAGGGGAAAAATATTTTTAGATGATTACATGTCATTTTATATGATTTATTTATGATTTTATGCTGCATGGTATGCATGCGTTATTTTCAGCCTGCTTGAGCTACGGACGTGTGGACGAGATTAAGGTCGATCGGAATGAAAATAATTTGAGATTTTTAAGTTATGGGATTTTAAGAATGAAATTATTTTATTTTTAGCAACTATTTTGAAAATTAATATTTTTATAACTATTTTGGAGGGGAACCCGTTTTTCACCTATACGGGCTGCTATATTGAGTTTTTGGGCATTTGAAATTATGAGGAGGCCTAGATTTCAAAATTATGTAACCATTAAAGCCCAACTATGAGTTTTAAGCATTTTTTTAATTTAATTAGAGGGGCAAGCTTGTATTTTTCTTAATTAAAGCAATAGGGGTCATATAAGGCACACTCATTATTTCCTAAACACCAATTTACACAAACCTAGCCTCCACATCTTCTCCCAGCCGTCCCCCTCCTCCATTAACACAGAAATTTCGAAAATCATTCATCTTTGAAGAAGCTTGGTGATCCAAAGCCGGTTGCGCACCGATCTCGCGTCTACAACGTCCGTACCTCGCAGATCTACGTCTTCTTCAAACCAGGCATGGGATATCAATCCTTTTTCTCACCATTTAGACTATATTACACTGTTTTAATGAAATTATGCATGAAATTGATGTTTTATTTCAAATCTATGCATCCATAATTGAATCCATGCTAATTTATTTTATTTATGGGATTTTTGGCAATTTAGCGTATTGGGCCGAATATTTTAAAGTCAAAATCTTTTTTTCATGGGTCTAATACTTTTATCAAATTTTAAAGTCAAATTTTGGTAATTGTGATTTTATTTGGTCAAAATTGATCAATGGATCTTTATTTAGTCAATTTTTAAATGTTTGAATTTTTAGCAAAGGATGGAGTAAATTAGAAATTTTAAAGGTTTAATTTAATGTCTTGGACCGGACTGTTCAATTGGACGGGTGCGGCTGGTTCGGTTTGGATTGGGTCGGTTCGTCGTGTGTCGAGTCAAATTGTTTTAAAGTTGGTCGAGTTATTTTAATTATGGACCTGTTATTTTAATTTTAAGCCAATGGTCCAATTTTAAAGGAAATAGCCAGAAGGTCAAAATTGAGTCAACCTTTTTAAATAATTTTAGTTATGTTTAATTTTAAGTTTCTAGTCAAAATTGGGGCCTTTCCAATTTTATTGCAGTCAAAATCGATTTTTGAGATTTAATTTGGTCAAAATCGGTCTTTTGGTCAAAATCGGTTTTTGACGTTAAAATTGATTTAAATTGATTTTAAAAGTCAAAATCGATTTTTAATAAGTCCAAATTGATTTCTAGAAGTCAAAATTGATTTTAAGTAGTCCCATTTAGCCTTGATTTTAGAAGTCTAAATTTAATTTAATTAGGCAAAAATATTTAAAGAAGGTGAACATTCATTTCATCGACTAAATTTAGAGTGATGTTTAGTCCCGTTGTAGTAGGTCGGGCTCCTGAACAAATCCTTGACCGAAGTAGAAAAATGTAGAATCCCGTAAATGTATAATTAATCATATATGTAGTATGCTATGTACGTAAATGTTTTAAAGGAAAGAATTAATTATACGTAACGGGCTAAACTTTTAAATTACATGATTTTAAGAAATTCACGCATCATGAGATTTTATGAAACGATCAGGAATGTCTCTTTTTAAGATAGAACCCGAGGGATTGAGGTGATGTGGCAAAGTTTTATGATGGGAGTTAGCCAGGTAGTCGGGCCCGGGGATCCCCTGTTTTTAGGTATGATTATGAGCCTATGGATCCTCGTGTGATATCAGGGTGAAGTGGCAATTTATAGGTCATAGGTGTGACATATAGGGATCCTCGTGTGATATCGGGGTGACCACACCGCCACGTACATTGGTTATTACGACTGATCAGTCATACGCCCGCTCACATTCACTGATACGACTCATATGTTTTTCATGTTATGCTATGTCATGCCTTATGTATGCTTATGTTACGTATGTACGATATAAAATATATAAATAAATGTTTTAAGATCATGCACGCATTCACGCTTTAACGTTATTTTAATTACAAGTATGTGTTTGCATGCGATTTTATTAGTATGTAATTTGTTATGTATTATGATAGAGCATGCTGAGCCTCTAGGATCACTAGGTTTAAATTGTGCAGGTGATGACCCTGCTGATGAGTTTACACCGACTAGCGGTGAGGACGTCTGAGCGCCTGTTGCAGAAGTACCCCTTGACCGCAGCAGTGTTATGTTGAGTTGATACAGTTTGATTTTGGTTTAAAACATGTTATTTTTAGTATTTTGATGCAGTTGATTTTATTTGATTTTTTACAGTATGGATGTTTTAACATTTTAAATTATTCCGTTATTTATGCTTAATGTATTTTCTTTTAGAATGTGATTAGAAATGTTTTAGAAAGGAACGAGCCATACATTAAGTCATGTTTTCCGCACATGTTTGAGAAAAAAATTAAATTTTAGAGTCTGGTTTGTTTCAGCTTAACTTTGGAGTTCCTAAGTAACGAGCTCCCGAAAAGATGTACCTTGTTGGTATGTGTAGTACCAATTAAATCTGATAAACCTACCTCAACTAACCTCAACTATATCTATGACTTCCCAATCTCAGAATACCTCTCATTCTGGTGTGAGACCGGTTCATTCATGTGCCCCTTCGCCTAGAATCCTGCCAGGAGCCGCTCATTGTCCGTGCAACCTCTTGGCACCGACGATCACTCCCTGCCCTCATTGAGACCCGGGTGTCACAGTTAATGTCCTGTTGTTGAAGACTCTGTATGCCCTAATCACGGCGGAGTATCTCACAAATATACCTGTATCAGATTTGACATCAAAAGCTCTTAACTGAGTTTTATCATTGACATGGATAAAACATCTGCATTCAAAGACCCTGAAATATAAGAAATATGAGGTTTCTTGCCATTCTAGATCTCATACGGAGTAACACCATGTCACTTATTTATCATTGATCTGTTTTGGGTATAGCTAGTGGTATTTACTGCTTCAGCCCAAATTTATTCGAAATACCAGAATCAGCAATCATAGTTGTAGCAGCTTCTTTTAAAGTTCGATTCGACACTCAGCCTACCAGTTTTGCTGAGTTGTTCTAGCTGAACTCAACTCATGTTTAATTCCAATGTCATCCAGATAGGATGAAATTTTAAAATTTAGAAACCCTGTTCCTCTATCACTCCTTATTCGGTTGACATTACAAGATTGCTCATTTTTGTAGACATTTCAAAAGCTTAATCAGCTAGTCGGCAGTTTGATCCTTAGATTTTAAAAACAACACCGAGGTAAATTTTGAAAAATCATCAACAACGACAAGGGTGTACTTCGTTCCCCCTAAGCTGGTTACGAGTATCGGACCGAAAAGATCCATGTGTAAAATATCCAGCTTACGTGAGGTTTTATTACTGTCTCTAGTTTTGAAAGTAGATTTTAAATGCTTTCCTAGTTGACAGGCAAAGCAAACCTTTTCTTTAAAAATTTTATCTTGGGCAAGCCGTCAACTAACTCACGCTTAGTCAGATTGGCAAATTTTTTGAACTTCAGATGATTCATCGGTTGATGCCATAGACAGTTCTTTCAAGAGTCAGTTACTAGGCATGTTTGTTCTGTATGCGGTTGATCTGACCAATCAAATTTGTAGGTATTTCCAGATCGATAACCTACCAGCACAGTCAGACCTTACGGATTCAAAACAGTGCAAGTGTGCTTTTGAAATTTAACTGAGTAGTTACTGTCGCACATGTGAAATCAACAAAAAAAAAAAAAACCAACGACTGGACAACCAGCTGCAAGTGCATCCAGTCGCAAGCTGAAGTACCAGTCGCAAAGATCCAGACGCAACGATGATTTCAGCAGTAGCGCAAAGACAGAAGATCAATCCAGTCGCAAGATTTTATACCAGTCGACTGGATTGCAAAGGAACGAAAAA
>KV010750.1:1344-17636 GCA_001598015.1 Dorcoceras hygrometricum | reverse complement strand
GGGCCCACGGCTAGCTGTATCCCTGAACCATTGAGGGTCACACAAGTACTAGATTCGAGATTCCCGCACGGATACTCAGCTCAATGTGTTGAGCACGAGAAGAGGATTTTTGGGGAGTGCGACTTCCTAAAAGTCAAAGGGGTCAAACCGAGGTTTCCCGCTGTTGAGGGGCAAAACGGTCATTTTGCACTGGGGTTCTGAAAAATGGTTTTTCAGATCATATTATTCAGTTTTGGAAACTGAGTCGATCCGTCCGATCTGATCGGCGATCGGAGTTACAATGAAGTCTCGGTGGTGGAGATGAACTGAATGTTCATTGTTGGACCCGGGCCCGTTGGGCCGGTCCAAGTCCATCTCTTAATTATATTTATATAGAATTAGACTAGACTTAACACACAATTGTTACAACCCTAAACCTAGCAAATACACGCCGCCTCCCTCCTCTCAAACGCGCCGCCGCCGCCGCCGATCGTCGCCGGAAAATCGTTTCCGGCCAGTTCGACGAGGAGAATCCGTTCGTGCTGATCTCGTCAGGGCTTCTAGTGCAGCCTGACGAAGGAGTCTCGGATCTGGTCGTGGACCGGATTGGCGTAAACTACCGAAATCTACCGAGAAGAGCCGGGTTCTTGAAACACCGGTTGGAGCCAGGCACAAGTGCCAGCGAGGTAACACGCTTAAACATCGTATGAATGTCGTAGTTTGTTTTGAATCATTCGTATTGATCTTCTCCCGGTTTTATTCTATTGTTCTTCCGCTGCCTAGCCGGGGGGCGGATCCGGATCCCCAACAGAAACCACTCAGAAAGAGAAGCCACGTGGAAAGTTGAAGCTGATATGCAAAGCAGCTATCCAGATTTTTTTAACTAAGTAAATTTCGGTGACGAAATTTCTTTAAGGAGGGTAGAATTGTAACGCCCAGAAACTTTTACAGCCACAATTCTTTAGTTTAAGGAATTGAGAGATCTATTTGAAATGTTATTTTAAATCAGCTTTTTGTTTAGTTGATTTTCCATATTTGAGACACAAATGCAGGAGCTGTCCGGCCAGTCCAGACAAACCGATTTACTTTAATTATTGTTTATAATTGAGTAGCACTTTTAAAATTGAGTAGCACTTTTAAAAGTAATTGAGTAGCACTTTTTTTAATTATTGTTTATAATTGAATAGCACTTTTAAAAGTATTTTAGCATCTTGATGAAACGTGTTTCCTTCTCTAGGCATTTGAATTCATATTTATATAGGATGTTAGACATATCATGCTCATTACTCTCAAATCAAAATACTTTTTCCCAACAGTGCTCTCTGTAAGAAAACCGAAAAAAGTTTTCAAAGTTTTTACGGGGATTGATCGGGTTTGTCCTTTGATTCAGGCTAGATAACTCGCGGTGATTGTGTTGCAGATAAAGGCAAGTAAACTTTGTTTCTTGCTACACTCTTGAAAACATATATTGTTTCTTTCTTGCATGTCTGTATGAGTATTTAAAGGTTTGAAGATTGATTTTGATATTCTTCAACACAGAGTTTAAACGAGGATATTTATGAGGAAGGTACGGGTTTACTGAGATTTTGATTCAGAAAATATTTGATGATGTTCGTCCAGTTGTTTCTTGGGATTACTGATAATTTCTTCAAAGATCTTACAAGCAGCTTATTCGATATGTTTTCCAGAAATTTCCTTAGATATTTTTTATTCCTTCATACTAAGGAAATCTTCGAAGTTCATGTTTGATTCGGAGTTAAGTCTGAAATATGGTTATTTTGCCAAAGCTGAATTTTTTGAGCGAGATGATTTTGAGTCAGCGTTCTGTCGCTAAGTCGTTTTATGCTGAGATCTGAATTTTGAGTCCAAAACTAAATTGGTCAAATTTTACTATATTGACTATTCCAAATCTGAGTGGACTTTGGTTGACCAGCGACATCTGAACGACACAATCCAACTGTGTTGACTTTCCCAAATCTGAGTTAACTAACAGTCCAAATGTGATTCCTTTCTTCATCGTAAATACGTCCACGTATTATTCAGATTTTGAGTTGTTTCTCCTCAAGTCTGATTTGATAGATACAGAAACTTTTGTTTAATTCTTCATTCTTTATGCTTCGATTCGAACGTATAATCGATTTATTCATGGATGTACTATTGTACAGTATAGTATTCCAGATTCGAGAAATTGATTCTAGTTTTAGCTTCGTATGAATTTCCAATGAATTCACAAATTGTTTCCCGAACATCAATAGAGTTTTAAAAACCAGTAAACCATATTTGGCAGAGAAAAGAAAAGCAGATTTATAGAAAAGAAAAGAAAGTTTTACAGAATGTTTAAAGAAAGAAAAGTGTTTTATACATATTATGTCATAGATAACAGATGGTAACATAGGAGAGGGTGAGGACGCTGGCTGACGAACCAATGTGCCCCTTTCAACTCGGAAGGGACTAAGATATGGTTGACGAACTGTATACCATTTATATTCGATAGATAGGATTTGTTCCCAGCCCCCTGATATCAGATGACAGTTTGATCAAACGAATTGACCTTATGGTACAGTGCTAAGCCATAATTCAACAGAAACGTAAGAACAGAGCCTAAGGTGAGTTTTTAATCACGGCTTAAAGAAATTTTTTAAAGATACCTCTTTTTAAGAAACAGTAAAATGTTTTTTCAGACATATGCGATTATGCTTTCATGTACTTCAGATTTGACAGTTTATCGTATTCAGCTTATTCGTTATTAAGCTATATCAGATTTCAGATACAGATTCAGACATTGTTATGTTTGCATTGCATTATTTAGTTATTCCAAATTTACCTGCTGAGCCCCTAGGCTCACTAGTTTTCTTGAGTGCAGGAAATGATTTGTAGGAGGCCGGATGGTGAGAGCTGAACAGATTGGAGTGTTTATCGTGGAAAACAGTTTCCGTTTCGTTCTTATGTCCTTCAGATTTTGTTGTACTAACATATATTGATGTAGCTTTTGAAACATAGCATATTACCGTTTTCTTGTTTGTTGTAATCTAAACCAATATTGTACTCCTAATGTATATACAGTTCCGCATATTTATTAATCGGATCTGTTTTTTAGTTTACGCATGAGATTCTCGTTCTCTTGTATTTCAGTCAAGAATTTTTGTTGAATTGTCCTTTAGACAGCCTCAGAGATTGAGTACCTTTCAATTCAAACCCCAAACTTTCAAATATTTAGTTTGAAAAAGTCCAGTCGTTACACTATTGATCCTATCAATTGGTATCATAGCCTTCTTATCTCAGTTATTGAACAGTTTGATCTTCTGTGCTTATATTCAATATGTCTACTTCTCACAATAAAGTTCCTACGTTTTCTAAGGAGGAGTACGGTGATTGGAAGATCAGGATGCAAGCCGATCTAGCCGCTCAGGATGATGACATGTGGTTTTGTCATAACAGATGGACCCATGAATATTATGAGAGCAAAAACAGCGATGGCCATTATTGCTGGTTCTCCTCAGTGGATAGAGAAGACCAGACTTGAGTATACATCAGAGGATAAAAAGAAAGCCAACCTGGACAACGTAGCAAAGGACATACTATACAAGACGTTGGACAAAAACATGTTGAGCAAGATAAAGACTTGCGCTACGGCAAAAGAGATCTAGGAGAAGCTAACTCAGCTCTGCGAAGGCAATGATGAAACAAAAGAGAACAAGCTGACGGTTGCCCAGCAAAACTATGAATCTATCAAAATGAGAGAAGGAGAGACGATGACAGAATTTGTTGAGAGATTCAGCTCTATCGTGATTGAGCTGAAAAGTCTTGGCAAGGAGTATACAAACAGAGAACTAGCTCTCAATGTGATAAGAGCATTGCCAAGGTAGTGGGACGTGAAGACGATGGCCATGAGAGAATCGAAAGATCTAAACAAGCTGGAACTTCACGATCTGTTTGCAGATCTTAAAGCCTATTAGTTCGAGCTGGAAACCAGATCAGAGGCTGAGCCATCAAACTCACAACCCCCAAAGGCTCTTGCTGCTACAGTGTCAGAACAGAGCTCACCGAGAAAGACAGCAGAGCAAATAAGCAACGATGCCATGTCCCTCTTCGTAAAGAAGTTTGGGAAATTTATAAGAAGAACTCAAAACCCTTATTTCAATTATAACAATGCACATAAATCTGAAAAGATTTACATTGATCAAAATTGTTATAACTGTGGCAGACCAGGGAATTTTGTAGCTGATTGCAAGAAGCCTAAGAAAGATGACAAGCGGTTTACAGAGAAAAGAAGAAACGGATTTGAGAAGAGGCAAGCATCTCATCAAGTGAGAGTGAGCAAGAAGAAGTCCACTGCTTGATGGCCAACCAAACTACTGAAGATGAGGTTTTTGACTTCTCTAATAGTGAATTTACACGGGAGGACCTCATCAACGCACTTAATTAAATGGCCCATGAGTACAGAAAGTTGTCTCAGACATTTGAGGAAATTAAAGCTGAAAACAATGGTTTGAAAAATAGTTCAGCTAAAACAAGCACTGCTCAGCTTGGGGAATCTGACAGTTTACAAACTGAGTTGGCTAAGCTGAAAATTGAGAATGATTCATTGAGAACAAAGTCCTGTGAGCTCTCATCTGAAAATGAAAGATTAAATCATTTGATGAGTTCCTGGACTAAGTCTTCGGTTTCCTTAAGTAAGCTGCATGAGATCCAGAAGCCATTAAATAACAAAATCTGGCTTAGGTTTCAGCTTTGGTGAAAGCAGCTCTGAGGAAACATGTACTCAATCAGATCTGGCTTGTGATAAATTCAAGAAAATGAATTTTGTCAAAGTCAGTGTGATACATGACGTTTGTGAGTCGTTAAAGTACGATGATTAGTTCACTAGACAACTGAACCATAAGGGAAAAAATGGTATTGGTTATATAAAGCCTGAGAACTGTAAGCCCAGCTGGCTAACGAACAGACTTGAGAAGGATAAGGCAAAAGCTGTACCTAAGTCATTTTTCCGAATCAGCAAAGGCGTGGTTCAACGAAGGTTAAATGGGTAAAGGTTCAGCTCAAGCGTGATCTGAATGGTCAAAGTACAAAACCAAAGCTCTTGTGGACATCCATACTGAGAAAAATGTTAAGGTAATTCAAGTATGGGTCCCGAAAGAGGTAATCCAATCCGGAGCCAAGTGAAATTGGGTACCAAAAGTTTATTTTTGTGATTGCAGGATAACAGGTACTCAACTTCGGAGGACTCAATGGTATCTGGATAGCGGGTGTGCGAGGCACATGACAGGCAATTCAAAGCTGTTATCAGATCTGACGCCACACAAAGGAGCCAAAATTGTATTTGGTGACAACTCACTGTTGGTGTAGCGGTGGATCCGGAACCCGCTCCCGGGGCACATCGGAAGAATTTAAAAATTGGAGCACGAGAACGGTCAATACACCTATACATAATAAAAACATTCATAGAATTTTCAGAAGGTACCTTGATGGTGTCTAGGCGCCTGGCTCCGACCAATTCCACGAGGGAGTTGGCACTTCAACAGTTGAACGGCTTGATCGACGCCTGATCCGGTCCACGACCAGAATCTCAATTCCTTCGCCGGTTTGCACTAGAAAACTGACGAAAATTTCACTGACAGAATCTCCTTGCAAAGATGGTCGGAACAAATTCTGATGGCGTCGGCGGCGAGCGGCGACGGTGAGGAAGTAGGTAGAGGGGAGGAGTTTGCTGAATAGTTTTTGGTGTTTTTATTTCTCACTATTGAAAGTGTCTCCTCATTGCCATATTTATAGATTGAGGGATATAGTTTGATTTGAACAAAACAATGAACATTCGATTCAACTCAAACTGTGAAAATTTGGTTCAACTCGAATAGTGAACATTCGGTTCAAGTCAAACTGTGAACATTCGTTTCGAATTCCTCGATTGTGGTCTCATCATAATCTCGATCGATGATCAGAAATCAACGATGTGCTCAGTTTATAAAACTGATCATTATGATGCAAAATCAAATTTTCGGATCACCAAATCTATATATGACAGGTTTACTCTCATTAGCTAAATATGAAAGTCCTACTCCCTTAGCTACTTTTAAGAAGTCATACTCCCAAGCTTCCTCCTACTATACTCAAAAATTTGAGTACCAGATCCGTAAGGGAATTCGCAAACCAGTACTTGTGTGAACCTCAATGGTTCAGGGATACAACTGCCGTGGGATCACAAAATTTGTGACTCTGAAAACACATTTTCGGACTTGCCCATCGAATCTGGTAAAGCTTCTAGCAACATCGCCCCATGATCCCCTAGGTATCTCTGATAGTGCCTGCAAGAACCAGTCGGTCATAATTAGCATAAATTACGGTCCTTTCAACTCAAATATCCCGATCAGATCAACGATCATTGGTAAATCGAGAGTCGCTAGAGATCCAACAACCATGCATACATCTTGGAGATCAAATAGTGACATCGCATGTGTTACTAGGTAAACCAATTTACCTAAAACACATCTAGTACTCTGGCCAGAGATTTGTCACACTATTATCTCCTCAGATAGCATAGGATCCCCGCACAAGGGCGAGCGGTGAATCCTTGACACGAAGCATCGACTCCTACATGCATCGGGACCTCACCCAACCCCGCCACCTGATAACCCAAACTGAGTCGGTAATAGGGTAAAAGTAAGGCACCTATCATGTAGAGTCTCAATGACGTTTCGAGTAATAAGGACTAATCTGTACAACCAAGTCCTCGGACTTAATCCACTCAACAAATGGTAACCACTTGGAAAGTTTGAACGAGGGTATTTCGATAGATCACCAGGTCACTATCCATCTGCATCTTAGAACATCACTATGTTCCTTACCAATGAAACGTGGTACTTCGCCTCACAGATGCTAGTCTCTAACTTGGGCGGCCCTTATCCTCTTTTGGACGGTCAAATCGACTAGGAACATGTTTAGAATACACAGTGACTATTAGATGTATTTCATGTAAGCCATCAAATCCACTATCACATCTATCATACACTATAGTGCATTCAAGGTCTTTATCGCTGATGTGGCGAAGACAGCATTTCGGACGAGATATGGGAATTATGAGTTTCTTGTGATGCCGTTTGGGTTGACGAATGCCCCAGCTGTTTTCATGGATTTGATGAATCGCGTCTTTAGCGAGTACATCGATCGGTTCGTGATTGTCTTCATAGATGACATATTGGTGTATTGAGGAGTTTGAGAGAGCATAAGGAGAATCTAAGATTGGTGTTGCAAAGATTGAGAGACTCGCAGTTGTACGCCAAGTTCAACAAGTGTGAATTTTGGCTTGATAGAATTATCTTCTTGGGTCATGTTATTTCAACGCAAGGAATTTCGGTGGATCCGATTAAGGTCAAAGCAGTTCTTAACTGGGAGAGACCTAGGAATGTTTCCGAGATCCGTAGTTTCTTGGGATTGGCTGGCTATTACAGACATTTCATCGAGAAGTTCTCCTCGATAGCCAGGCCTATGACTCAGTTGACTCAGAAGGATAGGAAGTTTGTTTGGATTGGCGATTGCAAGTCTAGTTTTCAGACGTTGAAGGAGAAGTTGACTACTGCTCCTGTTTTGGCTCTACCGTCTGGAGTTGGAGGATTTGTGGTACGCTCCGATGCTTCTCTCAATGGCTTGGGATGTGTTCTTATGCAGAACAGGTACGTGATTGCGTATGCGTCTCGACAGTTGAAGCCTCACGAGACGAGGTACCCCGTGCATGATTTGGAATTGGCTGCGATAGTGTTTGCCTTGAAGATTTGGCATCACTATCTGTACGGTGAAGAGTTTGTGGTGTACACCGACCACAAGAGTCTGAAATATATCTTCACGCAGTCAGAACTGAATATGAGGCAGCGACGTTGGATGGAATTGCTCAAGGACTTTAACTGTGAGATTCAGTATCAGCCTGGGCGGATGAACTCGGTAGTCGATGCCTTGAGTAGGAAGACCCAGCCTGCAATGCTTACGTCTTTGAGTGTCTCGAGCGTCTACGAGCAGTTGAGTACTTCTGGTTGGCGATTCCAGCCGGGTGATCAGTACTTCTTGGTTTCTTCGATTCAGGTAGAATCGCAAATTGTGAACGACATCAGAGAGGCGCAGAGGACTGATCCACATATTCATGAGTTGAAGATTAAAGCCCGAAGTGGTCAGTCTGGGGATTTCTCTGTTACTTCCGATGGATGTTTGAGATTTAGAGGACAATTAGTGGTTCCGAACCTGATTGATTTGAAAGAGACCATCTTGAATGAAGCGCATTGTAGTCGGTACAGTGTGCATCCGGGCGAGAGAAAGATGTACCGTGCCTTGAAGTCTCACTACTGGTGGGCAGGTATGAAGAGCTACATTTCTGGTTTTGTTGCTAGATGTTTGAATCTCCAGCAGGTCAAGGCTGAGAGGATGAGACCTGGTGGATTGCTGAAGAGTTTAGAAGTGCCTCAATGGAATTGGGAGCACATCGCCATGGATTTTGTGACTTATTTACTTCGATCGAGTAGGGAATGCGACGCGATTTGGGTGGTTATTGATAGACTCTCAAAGTCAGCCCATTTCATTCCCTATGATGTGAGGTGTTCGATGAAGAAAATGGCGAAAGTGTACATCGACCATGTGGTTATATTGCATGGAGTTCCTGTCTCGATAGTGTCTGACAGAGATCCAAGATTCAGTTCTCGTTTTTGGAAGAGTCTGCAAGCAGCAATGGGTTCGAGATTGGCTATGAGTACAGCCTATCACCCACAGACAGACGGTTAGTCGGAGCGGACCATTCAGACTTAGAGGATTTTTGTTGCTAGATGTTTGAATCTCCAGCAGGTCAAGGCTGAGAGGATGAGACCTGGTGGATTGCTGAAGAGTTTAGAAGTGCCTCAATGGAATTGGGAGCACATCGCCATGGATTTTGTGACTTATTTACTTCGATCGAGTAGGGAATGCGACGCGATTTGGGTGGTTATTGATAGACTCTCGAAGTCAGCCCATTTCATTCCCTATGATGTGAGGTGTTCGATGAAGAAAATGGCGAAAGTGTACATCGACCATGTGGTTATATTGCATGGAGTTCCTGTCTCGATAGTGTCTGACAGAGATCCAAGATTCAGTTCTCGTTTTTGGAAGAGTCTGCAAGCAGCAATGGGTTCGAGATTGGCTATGAGTACAGCCTATCACCCACAGACAGACGGTTAGTCGAAGCGGACCATTCAGACTTAGAGGATATGCTGCGTGCAGTTATGATGGATTTCAGAGGTGGCTGGCAGGATTCGCTATCCTTGGTTGAATTTTCGTATAACAACAGCTACCAAGTGACTATCGGGATGGCTTCGTTTGAAACTTTGTATGGTCGCAAGTGCAGATCTCCGATCTGTTGGGAAGAAGTTGGTGAGAAACAACTTTCTACCACTGAATTTGTACGGCACATGAAAGATCAGATTGATTTGATTCGGAGTAGAATGAAAGCTGCTCAAGACCGTTTCTCTAGCTATGCTAATAGAAGACATAGACCTTTGGAATTCGAGGTTGGCGACCGAGTGTTTCTCAAGATTTCTCCTTTCAAGAGCGTGATGAGATTCAGATTTAAAGGCAAATTGGCTCCTAGATTCGTTGGCCCCTTTGAGATTCTTGAGCGGATTGGACAGTTGGCTTATAGGTTGTGGCTGCCTGACGAGTTAGCAGCGATACATGACGTTTTTCATGTGTCCATGTTGAGAAAATATGAGCCAGATCCGTTCCATGTTTTGAGAACCAACGAAGTTGAGCTGGATTCTGCCTTGAGCTATGTCGAATATCCAGTGCAGATCCTAGATAGAAAGGAGAAGCAGCTGAGGAACAAGATAATTCCGTTGGTGATGGTCCAATGGAGTAAGCATGGCCGAGAAGAAGCTACCTGGGAGGTTAAGGAGAAGATGAGACAAGAATGGCCTCATCTGTTTGCGCACTGACATTGTGAATTCCAGGTAAATTCTGATCTTTGCTTCGAGTTTGATTAGATGATTGTGTTTGATTTGAATGATTTAATTCGTATTCCCTGAGTTTACCTTTGATTTCGAGGACGAAATCTCTTAAGGTGGGGAGAATGTGAGTATTGAGAAATTCGAATTTAGAATTTTCGAATTTCCAGATTTCAGATTTGGGATTTTTGGTGAAGTCTGATTTAAGAATTTCAGATCTCTCTTGGAACATTTCAGATTTTAGTCGCAGAAATTATCGGGTGAAATCTGTGCGAGTTTGGAGTTGTATTGGCGAAATTTCAATAGAAATCTGATTCCTCAAGCTTACGTGAGTTGCCGCGAAATTTAGTGTAACTCTGTCGTTTTGGTGAAGTCTGGTGGAGTGAGAGATATGCCAGGGAGAGAGAGATCTGATGGTAGCGTTTGGCGAGAAGCGCTACACCGTCGTTTCGCAGTTCAGATGTCTCGTGGGAAGATGAAATCTGGTAGCATAAATGCGTGGGCAAGAGAGGGTGCCACGTGTTTGTCAACATGGTGGAGTTGACTGCTGCTAGCGTTGTTTGTTTGAGAGAGATCTGTTTTGAGCGATGCGATGTCGTTTGACTCTTGTGTTTAGCGTAGCGCTTAGAGAGATCTGATTAGTTGTGGGCAAGTGTTTGTGTGTTGGTTCTAGACGTCTCGTATACGACGCCGTTTTGAGTTAGTTGGCGATAACCCTGATACGCTGTCGTTTTGATTAGTTAGCGCTTAGCGTGTTTCGACTTGTGCTAGCGGTGGGATCTGATGTATGTAACGATGGTGCATTTCAGATGTCACGCGTATCTGTTTTGAGCGATGCGATGTCGTTTGACTCTTGTGTTTAGCGTAGCGCTTAGAGAGATCTGATTAGTTGTGTGCAAGTGTTTGTGTGTTGGTTCCAGACGTCTCGTATACGACGCCGTTTTGAGTTAGTTGGCGAGAACCTGATACGCTGTTGTTTTGATTATTTAGCGCTTAGCGTGTTTCGACTTGTGCTAACGGTGGGAAGAGATGTATGTAACGCTGGTGCATTTCAGATGTCACACGTATGGTGTCGTTTGGCTAGCGCGCGAGTGTTAGCTTTAGCGCTATGAAATCTGATGGGTTTTAAGCGCCGTTTGAGGAATCTGTTTGGCGCTAGGATTTGTTGCAGGAATCTGTTTTTTTCGGTGTTTGACTCGTTTAGTAGCTATTGTATTGAGGAATTTAAATAAGTGTGGACAACACTTAGTATATTGGAGACACTGATATTCCTCTGCTTTTCCCTGACATTCTTGAAACCCTCGTTTTAGCTACTGTTCACCCAAACGTTTCTTCCCTAGATTTCTGTCGATTCCAGTCGTTGTTTTGAACGATATTGGTGGCGCTGGATTCTACTTGAGTTGCTCTTTCGATTGCTACCCATTTGAGGATGTAGTTCGACCTTGGAGAGGATCGCGAAGTAGCAGTGTTGTTTGATTATCTTCGCCAAGTGAAACCCGAGACTTCTTCAGCTCTCTTTAGCTTTTGGGTAAGAATTTCCTGCTGTTCTAAGCTTAGTATTAGCTGCTAATACTTTGTTTAGAGGTAGAACCAGAGTTAGGTTCTTGGCATTAGGAAATTTTGTTTAGAGGATCAGATTTGAGCTAAAATATTAGATGCCTTGTACAGATTTCAGCTTCCAGGAAGTACCTGCTGTGTTGGGCGTGACCAGCGAGGGGCAGATTAGTGCAGGTTGAGTTGTGCCGTGACTTGAGAATCTGTTGAGGTAGATTTAAGCTATTAGAGGTACGAATTGAGCAGCTCTAACAGCTTTGAGCGTGGACATGGCTATATTTCGTTTTATGAATTCTGTGTTGAATTGATGGCTGAATTTCGTGAACAGATTTTACCTGATTTGGTTATTGATGTTCTGTTTTCATGTATTGTTATTGTATTCATTTAGAATTGATTATTGAATGGCATTCATGCATACATCTTGAGCCAGATTGATTGATTGATGACCTGATTGAGAGCCACGTTGTGACTGGCCGACAGATGTGTCGTGCCTGAAAAGTCCAATGCTATCATCGGAGTGGTGACTGTCGGATTCGAGTTTCTACCACCGAGCTGTGATGGGCTGACGGGCCCCAAAGATCACGGACCGATGATTTCCCCGGTTGATACACTGTGTGGGTATAGAGTCTCGACTTGAGTTGATTTGCCAGTTGATACACTGGTCTTGATTACCGATTCCTTGACAGCCTCATGCATTTCATAACTTGATTTATAGCATGTTGCATGACTTGCTGTTCTTAGATGGCTCTTCGTACTGAGGCTTGATCTCGTATTCCTTTTCCTGCTTTTGTGTCTTTTGGGTCTGTGTTACCCATTTGCAGGATCTACAGGTAACCAAGTTGGACCGAGTGGAGCGTCAGCTGGTCGATCCCCATTCCCTTGAGTCCCAGTTATATATTGTATTATGTATTGAACCAGGGAATGCCCAGTTTTTTATGTATTGGGGATCTGTATCTGATTTGATATTTGATGTTACCTGTTTGTGTATGAGTTTAATTTAAGTCGTATTTTGATTATTGATATTTTGAATGACGATTTGTGTTCAGGCCCAAATTGTTTCGAAAATTTTTTTATCCCTGTTTTTACGCTTCCGTGATTATGTGCTTATTTGTGCGGTAATCTTTGTTGATTAGCACGGGGCCTGACACCAAAAATTGGCCTACATTGTTTCATAGATCTTTTTTAAAAACTAATATATAAAAAACAAAAAATTGTAAAATTATTACAAAATGTGTGGGTTTGCCAAAATATTATAATCCAAAATTCGAAACTCTGGATTCCGATGAATCTGCAAACATGGAAAACGATGAATCGTTTTATTATCTTCTCAGAGTCTGCGACTATAAAGTCCGGATTCTGTTTTTTAAAAACATTGTCGTTTACTGTCATGGATTCTGAATACGTGTTTCAAACAGATGAAATTCCGATATTTCGTAGAGAAGTTCCAAACCTCTGCCTATAAATAGGCTCACGATTCACATTCAGACTCACTCATTTCTCATTCAATTTCTACATAATATATATATATATATATATATAGTTCAATCCCAATGCTCCTATTGTAACGCCCCGAATCCAAAATTCCACAAATATTAAGTTCAAAGTTTCGAAGATTCGAATTGTGATTTTAGCATTTAACTAGCTTTCGTCTATGCTGGTTTTGTTTCAGTTTAGGAGAATGGTTTTAGGGAGCTATCCGGGTGCATAAAGCAAGCACGGTTCGTCTCTAAGTTTCTTTTTAACCCAACTGGTTCAGTCATGCTTTTGATTCGAAAACAAAGTAGCACTTTTATATGGTAGTAGAATTTTTAAAGAATAGTGTTTTTAATAAAAATATCTTGAGATTTTCATATAATATACGCAAAATCACCGTTTACCATCATTCACAATACTTCACGTAGAGGAAAACTAAGCGGTGCTATCTGAGAAAGGAAACCGACCGAAGCTTCAAACGTTTCAAAGTGGCTGATCGTGCTTGTGAGTTGTTCAATGCTGGATAAATCTCTTTAAATCGTTGCTCGTTGTTTAAGGGAAGTAAATTCTGTTTCTTGCTGCATCATGGAAAACATATATTAATTCTTTCTCATGTTGAGTTAGTTTTAAAGGTTTTGAAGTTTTTCAAAAAAAGTTGATTTCATGATGAATTATCGGTTTTTTAGAGTTTTGTTCTTAGAAATGTTGACAAACGTTTGTGAAAGTTGGAGTTATTTTTCATCAAAAATTTCTGGGATGTATGAAAGCTGCTCTAAAGAAAAGGTTTCTGGATTTTTTTGTTTGGATATGTCGTGCTGGACAGCTAAGGATGAGGTTCCAAGCTGATAGGCAAAGTTGGTCTAGTTAGAACTCTGTCTGATCTGATACGCTGAGTTGGTCTACTTGAATTTCTCCGAGGTGCTATGAAACCGCGATCTGATTCAGTTCAATTGTTCCGGACTGGTTCGAAGGTTTTAAGCTGAATTTCAATGTACTAAAACTGATGTGATCATTCTGAGTTGAGTTGACTTTGTTTGACATTCCAAATCTAGTCTGGTTGTTCTAAGCTAAAGTTGAATTCCCTCTGAGTGACCAACTCGCTCCAATCTGATTTTCTATTCTTAGCTGGCCTAAGTTCGAGATCTATTTATTACTCTGAGCTGATCTAGTTTAACGACCTGATTCAGGCGTAGCTCCACTCTGAACTACTTCGTTGAATCAAGCTTAATCCTTCTCTTCACTAATTTTGATTCTAAGGTGTAGATCTATTATGTTCTGGATTATAACCAATTTTAAGCAAACAGTTCACCAGCTTAGAGTTTTGTTATTAGTTCTTCATATATATTGTAACGACCGGACTTTTCTTAAAAGAAATTTAAAAGATTGGGGTACAAATTGAAAGGTCTAAAATTTCAATCTTGATAACATAATGGTCGCTACTAAAATTTTTGGGTTAAATTGCGAATAAACACAATTCGTGAACAATGAAGACAATCAGCTGTGAGGGTAAATGAAAACGCGGAACTAGATGCACAGCTGAATGTAATAACAAAGTGCGGAACAACATCTGATAGGAATAAAAACAGGTGCTGAATTAGAACCAAAAGTCGTGTAACACCCAATCCTCATGGGGGTCACGGGATCGAAGAAAATGAAATAAAGAGGAAATTGAAGGGCTGAATGATAATTAGAACAAGCTGTATTGCCTTGTTCAAAATAAAAATCAAGTACAACCGTTGGCGCCAATAGAAGGAAACCAGATTTCATTATAGTTCAAAGTACAAAAGTTGCGAAATCGCGATATTACAACTACCGAACTCTATATGAATTCATTCTTGTTGTAACGGATCTTAATACAGACTTAACTAAGATAAAAGACAACAAAAACAGCAAGTACAACAATAGACATCACGGAAAACGCAGGCCTTCGATAAACACTAACACGTCACTGCTGGTTCAAACTCCACCTCCCATCTGCTCCGGCTCCGACTCACCTGCACCAAGAAAGCTAGTGAGCCTAGAGGCTCAGCAAGCAAAACTGAGAGTAACAAGCACAATATGCAGGTGTAAAGCATGTATCAACGTAGTTTGAAAAGAAGGCATATAACATCATAACATTCTGTTCTGGGAATAGAATTCAAATCCCAGCGTTAATATTTTCGTTAGATTTATGGCTCAGAAGTTCTTCGTAGGTCCGTGTGCACCTGATCAAGTGACTACTGATATCAGCCTTAGCATAAGCTCGTGGTGAAGGTGTTAGAGTAGATGCCCAACTAGCCAACTTGTGGCGTGTGGGTTTATAGACTCTTGTATGAAACAATCTTTATATATGATATTCGCATTTACTTATATGGCATTCTTTACTTTCATTGTGTTGTATGATGATTAACAATTGCGTTGAGTAAAGACCTTGAATGCACTAAAGTGTATGTTAGATGTGATAGTGGGTGTGACGGCTATCATGAAACACATCTAATAGTCACTGTGTATTCTGAACATGTTCCTAGTCTATTGGGCCGTCAAAATGAGGATAAGGCCGCCCGAGCTAGAGACTAGTATCTACGATGCGAAGTACCATGTTTCATTGGTAGGGAACATTGTGATGTTCTGAGCATGAAGATATATAGTGACCTGGTGATCTATCGAACAACCCTCGTTCGGACATTCCAAGTGGTTACCATTTGTCGAGTGGATAAGTCCGAGGTCTTGGTTGTACTGATTAGTCCTCACGTCTCGAAACGTCATTGAGACTCTACATGATAGGCGTCTCACTTTGACTCGTTTGCCGACTCACTTGGGGTCATCAGGCGGTGGGATTGGGTGAGACCCCCATGCATGTAGAAGTCGATGCATCGTTGTCGAGGATTCACCGCTCGCAGACATGCGTGGATATCCTATGCTATCTGAGGGGATAATAGTGTATAAATCTCTGGCCAGAGTACTAGAAGTGTTTTAGGTAAAGGGTTTACCTAGTTACACTCGCGATGTCACTATTCGATCTCCAAGATGTACGCATAGCTATCGGATCTATAGCGACCCTCGATTTACCAATGGTCGTTGATCGGATCGGGATATATGGATTGAAAGGACCGTACTGTACGCTAACCACGACCAACTGGTTCTTGCAGGCACTATCAGTGATACCTAGGGGATCATGGGGCGATGTTGCTAGACGCTCTTACCATGATCCGATGGGCAAGTCCGGAATTGTGATTCCGGAGCCACAATGGTTGTGGGCCCACGGCTAGCTGTATCCCTGAATCATTGAGGGTCACACAAGTACTGGATTCGAGATTCCCGCACGGATACTCAGCTCAATGTGTTGATCATACGAAG
>KV010749.1:1803-11956 GCA_001598015.1 Dorcoceras hygrometricum | reverse complement strand
TTAGCATCATTTCAGCAGCACACACAAGCACGAGTCTTGAACAGATTTTTGTTGTACATAAATCTGTTTGAGTTGTTTTAAAATATAGGATTCAGTTCTGGTATTTTCCGCATGATTTTTAAATCATACCAGATCTGTCTCCGGTGCTCTTTCGTGTTGTTTGTAAATGTTCAAGAACATCGAGCTATTACAGCTCCAAGCAGCGCTGAAAATTTTAATTGCTCATTTTAAACCAGCGGATGCTAAGTTCCTTTTCAAAACAGGGACCATCAAATTTTAATCAAAAAAATCATATTTAATTTATAAAATCACATTTCAAAATTAAAATCGTATTTTGCAATTTTTAATTGTATCAAATTGGGCTTAAAACAATTCTAGGCCCAAAAATCTCAAAATTTCAAAATCGACCAAAAGGGGCCCGACATCGAATATCGGCCCGAAAACTTCACGGGCTGCCCGGGACAGGCCCGAACATAACCCTAGGAGAATTCAGCCGTCACGACATCGCCAGAGCTTCGCCGTGCGGCGGCCACCACCACGAAAAACGTGCACGGCGCAAGGCCACGCACGGCCGCGACAGGCGCGACGCTCCATGCGCCATCGTGCGCCATCACGCGGCGCACATCGGTCGGCCAACGATAAGCCTCCTCGCGCGACCAGAACCCGACGCCCAGCATCCAGCGGCGCAACAGCTTGCGTGTGTGGCGGCCGATCATCAGCGCAACAATCGCGCCCAGCGACTTGCAGCAGTGGCCGACCAGATCGCGCAACGATTGCGAGAAGCGGCGCCCAGCTCTCGGCCGTGAAGCGCGTCCAGTGCGCAACGAAGTGCGCGCGGCTGCTGGCCATGGCCGGCCACCATCACACGACGATCGCGCGGGCAGCAGCAACTATTTGCACAACCCTGCGCGAAAAACCAGCAACTCTCGGTCGTCTTTCGCGCGGCAAGCGCCCGGCCAGCGCGCGCATTAGCGCTCGTTGTGGCGCCGCCGCGTGCGGCGGCGTCGGGCAGCCGACATGCGATAAAAATTTCATTTTTCAATCTGAAATTCAGAGATGTTAGATACAATATGGCACAATTGTATTTATCAGATCCGAGCCTTGGCTCTGATACCACTGTTGGGGAACCACGGCGGATCCGGATCACGCCTCCCGGCGAGGCAGCGGAAGAACGAAAATTGGGCCGGGAGACGATCAATACAATTCTAAAACATATCATGCTATGACCATTCATAGGGGGTTTGATTGATTACCTTGCTGGCAACTCGTGCCTGGCTCCGACCAGTTTCGCGAGGAAACCGGCACTTCACGGTAGGCGGCGGTAGATTACGTCAATCAGGTCCATGACCGGAAGGGAGACTCCTTCGTCAGCCTGCACTAGAAGGCCTGACGAGATCAGCGCGGACGGATTCTCCTCGTCAAGTTGGCCGGAACAAATTCCGGCGAAGCGAGGCGGCGACGACGGCGGCGGCGGCTTATGAGGAGAGGAGGGAGGCGGCCACTTAGAGCTAGGGTTAGGGTTTTAGTTTTTGTCTAATTGTTATGATCAAAGCCTCCTAAGTCTACATTAAGTAGACAAGCAATAGACTTGGACCGGCCCAACGGGCCCGGGTCCAACGGATGAACATTCAGTTCATCCCCATCACCGTGACTTCATCGTAACTCCGATCGCCGATCAGATCGGACCGATCGACTCAGTTTCCAAAACTGAATACTATGATCTGAAAAACCATTTTTCAGAACCCCAGTGCAAAATGACCGTTTTGCCCCTCAACAGCGGGAAATCACGATTTGATCCCTGTTGACTTCTAGGAAGTCGCACTCCCCAAAATCTTCTTCCTATGCTCAAAAAATTGAGCTCAGTATCCGTGCGGGAATCTCGAATCCAGTACTTGTGTGACCCTCAATGGTTCAGGGATACAGCTAGCCGTGGGCCCACAACCATTGCGGCTCCGGAATCACAATTCCGGACTTGCCCAACGGATCATGGTAAGAGCGTCTAGCAACATCGCCCCATGATCCCCTAGGTATCACTGATAGTGCCTGCAAGAACCAGTTGGTCGTGGTTAGCGTACAGTACGGTCCTTTCAATACATATATCCCGATCAGATCAACGACCATTGGTATATCGAGAGTCGCTATAGATCTGATAGCTATGCATACATCTTGGAGATCGAATAGTGACATCGCGAGTGTAACTAGGTAAATCCATTTACCTAAAACACTTCTAGTACTCTGGCCAGAGATTTATACAATATTATCCCCTCAGATATCATAGGACATCCACGCATGTCTGCGAGCGGTGAATCCTCGACAACGATGCATCGACTCCTACATGCATCGGGATCTCACCCAATCCCGCCGCCTGATGACCCCAAGTGAGTCGGCAAATAGGTCAAAGTGAGACGCCTATCATGTAGAGTCTCAATGACGTTTCGAGTCGTGAGGACTAATCAATACAACCAAGACCTCGAACTTATCCACTCGACAAATGGTAACCACTTGGAAAGTCCGAACGAGGGTAGTTCGATAGATCACCAGGTCACTATCTATCTGCATGCTCAGAACATCACAATGTTCCCTACCAATGAAACATGATACTTCGCATCGCAGATACTAGTCTCGAGCTTTGTTTAACCACCCTCCTAACATCAACTTTGTCAAATGCAGCAGCAGCGGCCTGAGCACTTAGTTGCTTTTGGGAAGATTTAATATCCAACGACAAAAGCTGCTTCTGATTATGTGAATCTTTACGCAATGCCCCGAGCACTCTGTCTTGGTCATCAAGGAATGCTGTAAATCTCTGCTCAATGCCGTGGAGATGTAGTAGAAGTGTGTCTTTGAGCTTATCATCATCAACCCTGTCTCTGATTTGTTCAATGGAAGCTCACAGCTGGCTAATGCCTCTGTAAGATCAGGGCGTAGCAGCAGCTGGTAGAGAGAATGCAGTAGCAGCAGTGTCATAATCATTGAAATGTATAGATTCATCTGAGCTAGAAGAGGAGAAAGGACGTTGATCTAATACCATAGGTACCCTCTGTGCAACAAAATCTGTATCGGCAACTGAAAGAATATGCGGACTAGCTGCTGAAGAAGGAGTAGTCTGTACACTTCTCAAAGCTGTTCTCGCAGACGCAATAGATGCAACAAAACCGCGAATATCCTCTGTACTCAACCTACTGAATAAACTGTATCGAATAAAGACTGTACAAAACTGAGAGAGCCTCAAGGCAAAAATTGTCGGCTGGTGCAAGACAAAACTGTTGACTGGTTCAACAACTGATAAGGCTCTGCAAAAATTGACTGAACCCACTGGTAGGAGTCTCCGTGAAGCAAAGAATTTACTCACCTCCAAACATACATCCGACCACCTCTTTGTCATGACCTTGAAAAATTCACTGACTGGAGGTAGGGTGTCTACATATGAAAGCCGGGAGGGGATAAAAACTGTACTGGATGAAACTTCTCGTGGAATCGGTTTCCAGTAGTCAGCACAGGGTTCAATAACCCAAGTTCCATCAATCCTCAGCATTGTTCTGATCCAGCAGGAAGATTTTGTGTTGGTGTTTGATCGGGCAATGACTGCGCCACGATCACGAGTTCTCCCTTCAAAGATTTTGGAGCAACACGTCTTTTCCCAGCGAAGACCGTGTGCTAGCGACTGATCCTTCAACTCCTCAAATACAAACAAATGTAAATCTCTTAACCAATCCAAAATCTTGAGGTCAACTGCAGAAGAACCATCACCGGGGGCAAAATTCATTTGCCTGGCCTCCAGAAATTTTCTGATCAACAACTCTCTATATTTCAGCAGTATGTATTTTCTTCGTTGAAGGGCTACTCCCGTAGACTCTGCCTCAGCCCAAGACAAAACTAGCTCCTCCTTGGAAAAATAAGAATCATCTATTTGCAGCTCTGATAACTTCTTAAAGCTGAAAGAATAAAAGAATTTATCTACCTCATCTATCACCTTCTCCCTGAGCTGGACAAGGCACTCGATTTCTGCAAGAATCAACAGAAATTGCTCTTTCACAGGATTGCCCTTCACTGGGTCTTTCTCCATAAGGGGTTCCTTCCCTTTATCATCCACTGGAATTTGTGGGAGACTGGCCAGATACCAGGTCCGCTCATCAACTCCAGGAATTTTAATATCCTTCCCCAAAATAATCTTGGTAAAATCCACACCAGCAGACGGCAAAAGAACGTCGACTGGGATTGAAAGCAAGATATCCTCTAGTGACATGGCTTCATCTGCATCGATCCTCTCATCCACTGACTGCTCATCATCACTCATCTCCACTTCCTCCGGTTCCTCCACAAAATAATCAGCTGCAGAATCTGTCCTGCTGTCATCCATAAAAAAACTGTGTAATTGCTGGTCTACAACAACAGTACCAGCACCAATGGTTTCCATCTCTTCATCAGTGTCACTAGGAGTGCAACTGGTCTATCAGCATCCATTTGAGCGGAAATATCTTCATATGGAAGATCAAACCACTGTTTCTCCCCAAAAGTTGTTCCAGCTGGTTGGTCTACAACGTCAGGTGCATCAACTCCATGATCTTCCGCATCTGGTCCCATTTGAGCAGTGTCAGCTATCACCTGCTTAATAATGATGTCCACATCATCAGCAGATGTGGTTCTTATCTCCTCAGCAGTAGTCTCCACTGCTGGTTCATCAAACTCTTTAACAATTGTCTCACCAGCAACCTCGTCAGCTGGTTTTTCAACAGTAATCTCAGCCTCTGCGGCTGGTTGTTCAACATTTTCAGCAGAAACCTCATCAGCTGGTTGCTCTTCCATTTCATCATCAGCTGGTGCGGCAGGAATTGGCTCAATGATTTGTATGGGAACCGCTTCCTGTGCAACTGCCATTATCTCTAAATTAGCTTGTGAAGTGCCAGATTTCTTCTTCATAGTCCTCTTCTTCTTCAGGACTGGCTCTCCAACAGCAGCAGCAGCTGGTCTATTCTTAGACACAGCCCTTTGTACAGGTGCCTTCTTCACCTTTGGTGCATCAGCAGCTTCCTCTGCACCAACTTTGTCATTTAGGACAATATAGCGGTGAATTGTCCTTTCTGTTAGGATCTTGGAGGAAGGAAACTCCGATGATTCGTCCAGTTCCAGGTTTAGAATGTTCTCCAGCAGTAAACTAACCTGAATAGCAAAGCCTTTAGCTTGCTTCATTCCTGGAGTTACCATCTTCTTAAAAATATTGAACAATACACTGGTCCAATTAATCCTTACTCCACAGACAATTGCCGTTAGCATCAAAAACTTTTCCGTGGTGAAAGCATTAAAAGATCCTGCCTTTACTGATATAGTTTTCGCCATAATATCACAGAGAAGGCATTACTCGATCTTCATCTGGCTCTTCTTCCCAGAGGTACTAACTGGCTCACCAGTCAGAGAAACAAGGCTCCTAGCATCAAAAACTTTATCCTTGGGAATCTCTGATAACTCTGACAAACCATCCACTGGAAGTTCAAAAGCTTCTGCAAACAACTGCTCTGTAATCTCCACTGGCACACCATTCACAGTAGTAACCACCAAACCATCCCTCACCGAACCATTTTCAAAGAAATCAACCAAAAGCAGCTTCATAAAGCACTGCGGGGCAACCCAAAAATCCCACTAGGCCAGATGCCATTAGGGCGTTAAACACAGAGACCATATCTGGGTTGTCCATGGCCAGAACAGATTCAAAATCGACATGAAGAGTGTTGGTGTAGAATGAAGATGCCATTTCCGATTGTAGAAGAGCTAAGCAAACACCTGAAAAAGGGTTGCAGTAGAAATTGCAGAGAATACGAACGCAAGAGTAAAAGCACAAGAGCACAAGATAGTAAATTTGCAAGGTAATTGTAAACTCGAAAAGGAAACGCCGTAATTAAATCTATGGAATGCAAAAAGTTATTGGAGAGAGAAGATGTAGATGTGCTTTTCGAATGATGACAACACGTGTCAATCATCCACCGGCGCGTACAGTTTTGGAAATGATTTTGAAGATATTTTCAAAATATTTTAACCGTACTGTGTAAAAGTTTTCAAATAAATTTTAATCATACAAAAAGTTAAGTTAAAAACTCGCGCCAAGTTTGATATCGCCACAGCTGGTGCAACAATTGTAATAATATTACTGCTGGTTTGAATATATCGTTGAGGGTGGCAGAACCTGATAACAAATAAGCATCAGCTGTATATATGTAACAACTGAGTGTGTCCAGTCGTAACATATTCAGCTGACGTCGCGCTTAACAATTCAGCTCCTGGTTCCCCCTACGACTGATAATCTTCCAATGCGAGAAACTTGCCTCAGCTGAAAGTCTTAGCGTTCCCCCTGAACAAAAGACTTACAGCTGATTCAAGCGATCAGATGACAACCTGCAAAAATGCGTTAGCTCACAGACAATCAAGGCAATTCAAGGAGACCTAATATGTTTCTAAGATAAGAAAACTTAGCGCTGGTAGAGGCTTTGTGAAGATGTCAGCTACTTGCTGCTCAGTCGACACATACTCTAGCCGGACGTCTTTCTTTAGCACATGGTCCCTTATGAAATGGTGCCTGATGTCGATGTGCTTTGTTCTTGAATGCAGTACTGGATTTTGGGTGATTGCGATGGCACTGGTATTGTCGCAGAGAATAGGTGCTTCAGAAGCATCAACTCCATAGTCCTTCAGCTGATGTTGTATCCAAAGGATTTGAGCACAGCAGATACCAGCTCCAAGATACTCTGCCTCAGCTGTTGACGTTGCGATGGACGTCTGCTTCTTACTAAACCAGGAAATCAGTCGATCCCCTAAAAATTTACAAGTCCCACTTGTGCTTCTACGATCAATCCTGCATCTTGCGTAATCTACATCGCTTTAACCAATTAGTTGAAAGCCTGAATCTTTGGGATACCAAAGACCCACGTTGGAAGTACCCTTAAGATATTTCAATATTCGCTGTACAGCTATGTAATGCAATTTCTTTGGCTCTGCTTGGAATCTAGCACACATACAGACAACAAACATGATGTCTGGTCTGCTAGCAGTTAAGTATAGCAAAGAGCCTATAATACCACGATAAAGAGATACCTCAATGGCAGCACCAGCTTCATCTTTATATAGTTTAATTGATGAGCTCATTGGAGTAGCAGCTGCTGAGCAATTGTCCATGCCAAATTTCTTTAGCAGTTCTTTCGTGTATTTAGCTTGGTTAATTAAGATTCCATTTTCCAGCTGTCGTACTTGTAAGCCCAGAAAGAACGTCAGCTCCCCCATCATGCTCATATCAAATTTGTCCTGCATCATCTTCGAAAACTTCTTGCACAGTTTGGGGTTAGTTGACCCAAAAATAATATCATCAACATAGATTTGAACTAATAAAATATGGTCATCTTTAACAAATTTAAACAGCATCTTATCTACTGTGCCTATAGTGAAGTTATGCTCAATGAGAAATTTTGACAGTGTATCATACCAAGCTCTGGGTGCTTGCTTCAACCCATACAGAGCTTTATCCAGTTTGTAAACAAAGTCTGGATGTGTATGATTTACGAAGCCAGGAGGTTGTGCAACATACACTTCCTCTGTTAAGACTCCATTAAGAAAGACACTCTTAACATCCATCTGAAAGACTTTGAAGTCTTTAAATGCAGCATATGCAAGAAACATGCGGATGGCTTCTAATCTAGCTACTGGTGCGAAGGTCTCATCAAAATCTATGCCTTCCATCTGCCTAAATCCTTGCGCCACCAGCCTAGATTTGTTTCTAGTAACTATGCCATCTTCATTCAGTTTATTCCTAAAGACCCATCGAGTTCCTAAAACTTAATGGTTAGAGGTTCTAGGTACAAGAGTCCATAAATTATTACGTTTAAACTGATTAAGTTCTTCTTGCATAGCATCTATCCAGCTGGGGTCAGCTAAGGCCTCATCTATCTGCTTAGGTTCTATATGTGAGATGAATGCGGAATCAAAATGATCATGCATTAGTTGGCCTCATGTGTGAACAGGGGATTCAAAAATTACCTATGACTTGCGTCGGGTGGATCTATATGTGAGATGAATGCGGAATCAAAATGATCATGCATTAGTTGGCCTCATGTGTGAACAGGGGATTCAAAATTACCTATGACTTGCTCGGGTGGATGATTTTTATTCCACCGAAGATCAAGTCCGATTGGATTTGCTCTTTGTTCCCCCTGTGTCGCTGGCTGGTTTGGAACTGCTGGATCAGCTTACGCCAATTGATGTTGAGCATTGTTGGCTTGTGCGTCTGCTTCCAGCTGTTGTGATCGTTGTTCCAGATGTGAGCTAGGATCAGCTCTTGTTTCAGTTGACGGTATGGATACCACTTGATGATCACTTGCGACTGGTTGTCCAGATGTTTTTCTTAATACCGAATGATATGATGTGCTCGCGCCTTGTTGTCCAGCTGGTGGTGAAGATACCAATTGATAATTTGTGCTAGCAGCTGGTGCTTCAGGTGTTGGTCTAGACCTGTGTTAGAGTAGATGTCCAACTAGCCAACTTGTGGCGTGTGGGTTTATAGACTCTTGTATGAAACAGTCTTTATATATGATATTCGTATTCTTTTATATGGCGTTCTTTACTTTCATTATGTGTGTAATGATTTACAATTGCGTTGAGTAAAGACCTAGAATGCACTGAAGCGTATGTTAGATGTGATAGTGGGTATGACGGCTATCATGAAACACATCTAATAGTCGCTGTGTATTCTGAACATGTTCCTAGTCGATTGGGCCGTCAAAATGAGGATAAGGCCGCCCGAGTTCGAGACTAGTATCTGCGATGCAAAGTACCATGTTTCATTGGTAGGGAACATTGTGATGTTCTGAGCATGCAGATAGATAGTGACCTGGTGATCTATCGAACTACCCTCGTTCGGACTTTCCAAGTGGTTACCATTTGTCGAGTGGATAAGTCCGAGGTCTTGGTTGTACTGATTAGTCCTCACGACTCGAAACGTCATTGAGACTCTATATGATAGGTGTCTCACTTTGACCCGTTTGCCGACTCACTTGGGGTCATAAGGCGTCGGGATTGGGTGAGATCCCGTTCTTGCAGGCACTATCAGTGATACCTATGGGATCATGGGGCGATGTTGCTAGACGCTTTACCATGATCCGATGGGCAAGTCCGGAATTGGGATTCCGGAGCCACAATGGTTGTGGGCCCACGGCTAGCTGTATCCCTGAACCATTGAGGGTCACACAAGTACTAGATTCGAGATTCCCGCACGGATACTCAGCTCAATGTGTTGAGCACGAGAAGAGGATTTCGGGAAGTGCGACTTCCTAAAAGTTAACAGGGGTCAAACCGGGGTTTCCCGCTGTTGAGGGGCAAAACGGTCATTTTGCACTGGGGTTCTGAAAAACGGTTTTTTAGATCATATTATTCAGTTTTGGAAACTGAGTCGATCCGTCCGATCTGATCGGAGATCGGAGTTACGGTGAAGTCTCGGTGGTGGAGATGAACTGAATGTTCATCGTTGGACCCGGGCCCGTTGGGCCGGTCCAAGTCCAACACCTAAGCTTATTTAATTAAGCCTAAACCTAGACTAAACCTAACACTTTTGCAACAACACTAATCCCTAGCACAAAACGCCGCCGTCGCCTCGAGTTGCCGGAATTCGTTCCGGCCAATTCGACGAGGAGAATCCGTTCGTGCAGAATTCGTCAGTGCTTCTAGTGCAGGCTGACGAAGGAGTCTCGTTTCTGGTCGTGGACCGGATTGGCGATTTCTATCGCAATCTACCGAGAAGAGCCGACGTTATTGTAACTACGGTTGGAGCCAGGCACAAGTGCCAGCAAGGTAGTGGTTTTGAACCCCCTATGTATGACGATAACTGTTATTGAATTTTTCGTATTGATCGTCTCCCGGCTTTTATTCTATGTTCTTCCGCTGCCTCGCCGAGGGGCGGATCCGGATCCCCAACAGTGGTATCAGAGCCAGTGTTTTTCGGATCTGATCAATATGAATTGCCTGAATTGTATCTAATGTCTCAATTTCAGATTGGATCATCGAAATTTCTCGAAATTCCGGCCACGCCACCGTCGCTTGCGGCGGCGCCCTTTCCTTCCGGCCGCGCGCGCATGAGCGCGCGACAACCATGCGCGCTGGCCGCGCCTGGTGGCTGGGAGCG
>KV010748.1:265205-331899 GCA_001598015.1 Dorcoceras hygrometricum | reverse complement strand
AAGAAACCAGCAGTCGTGTTTCGTTATTTTAAATCCAACAGTTGCACTGTTCCTTTGAGGCACTGTTCATGCGACTGGTTGCTATGTTGCGACTGGTTGCGATGTTGCGACTGGTTGCGATGTTGCGTCTGGTTGCTATGTTGCGACTGGATGCGATGTTGCGACTGGTTGCTAGGCTGCGACTGGTTACTGTTGCTTGCGACTGATTCCTTTCCCCTTAAGTACTTCACTGCTGATTTATATCCATCGTCTAGTTTTCTTCTACCTGCTGATCGCCTTACCCAACGACTGGTTGTTCTTGAACCAACGACTGGTTGATCTACTGTTACTCTGTTGACCAAATTAATTTGTTGACCGCCGATATGCATATATACCCAACTACTGATATATACCTAACGTCTGATTCTTATACCAACAGCTGAATTTGTTATTCCCGTTGCGTCGACAGCTGAGTTGACCAACAATTGTTCCCTTCTAAAGTACTATTCCTATAGTGTCAGCAGTCACCCGATAGCACTACTGTTCCAAAGTCACGTCTGTTTCACTGTTAGTATCCTTGCAGCTGTTTTACGATAACAATATTGTTTCCTTTACCAACAGCTGATTCCTTTTTAGCGATAACGGTAAACAGTAAAGATCTGGGTTGTTTCCCAGTATAGTTCCACTTTGTCGAGTCTGTTTCTTTTCCAGCGATAAGTTCAGTAGGTGAACCCGATACTCAGTAAAAGTTTTAAAGAAGTTTTAAAGAAAGAATTTCGAAAGCACTGTGAACCCGAACTTTGATTTCAAAATCTGATTTCAACCAGCTATGAGTTTAAAAAGAAGAATGTTTCAATTTAAGGATTTATGGCAAAGATAGCAGACGGTCGATATGGGAAAGGTGAGCAGTTGACTGTGTGTCAGATGCCCTTTCATATGAGCTATATGCTAGTTACTGAATTCAGTAGTCATGTGATTAAGTGCAAACGAAAAAGGGCCTAAAAGCTTGCTGTGTAGTTTGAGAGATTCAGCTTAAAAGCTTGCTGTGTAGTTACGCGAGTTGGACCAGATCGGCGCAAGATGACAGATGAGCCTTGTGATTTGTTTAGTCATGCTGGGCATGTGAGCTGTGTTGTTGCTACTGTAGCATGAACCATTCCAGTGCAGCGTCTGAGCTGATGTCTGTTTTGGAAGCAGCGTCGCAAGCTGAATTGACTCTTGAGAGCTGGGTTGACCCTTGCAAGCTGGTACGAGTACGTACCCTGAGACCTGGGTGCGTGGGCTGATCAGAAAGCTTCATCGTCTGGTTGAGACAGCAAAAGCTGAATAGAGCATCGCAAGATGACCTTAGCGATGCAGAGCCAAGTACAGAGTTGAGTACTCTAAGCTAATCTACGTACTCATAGCTGAGAAGAGAGTACGCGACATGAGCTAGTCGACGTGAGCTGAGCAGTGTAAGCTGAGTTTGGAAGCGCTTACTGTTTTGGAGATCGTAAGCTGAGTTGAATGCTCTATCCTGATCTCAGATCACGAGCTGATCTGAGTGGATCAGTTCTGAGCTGAAATTCTTCATTGTGCTGGATTGAGTCTTTTGCCGTGAGCTGTTTTGGGGATAACAGCGTAGAGGCAAACAACATGAGGATTTCGCTGTATGAGCATAAGCTGAGTTCAGCTTAGGGATGTTCTTGGTGCCATGAGCTGAGGGATGATTGTACCGCGTCGTTCGAAGATTTTAGCATAGGCGTAAGCTGGTAGTATAGTCCATGTAGACAAGTGCTGTTTGTGGTCATCAGCTTGGGCCAGAGCTGTTTGTGGTCATCAGATCGTGCGAGAGCTATTTATAGGTTCAGCTTTGGCGAGAACTATTTAGTTCGTGTAAGTTGGTCAGTACGTGATCTGGATTGTTGCTGTGAGCTGTGCCTCTTTAGATGTCACAAGCTGTTCCAAGCTTAGGTGCTGCGAGCTGAGAGCATCGCGGGCTGTTTTGGTTGCCGTAAGCTTGATGGAGCATCCTGAGCTGATGGCTCGGGCACGATCTGACCTGAGGTAGCGCGAGCTGTCTGGTGGTACTTTGCAGTTTACCCTGTGCTAAGCTCGTGTGACCCGATCTATCTTAGGTGTGTTGGCAGTGAAACAGCTCTCTATTCGCAGTTTCGGCTGTGAGATGAAAACTGGATTCAGTTTAGGGATGTGTCTAATGTCTTGAGTTAAGTAGACAGGTCGTGGTAGGTCCGAGCTGTGTGGTAAAACCAGTCTGGCGTAGGTTGATAATGTAGAACATCTTTGAGGGAAGGTTGTTGATAGCTTTTGGGTCAGTGGTGAGCAGATAAGATGATCAGATTTTTCGTTGAGAGCGTGATCTGATCTGCTGGCATGATCTGTTCTACTGTTCATGGAGTGAGCTGTTGTAACGGATAGGTTTGAGGTGAGAGCTGGTCTTCACTCCTGTGCTGGAGGGCGGGCGATCTGTTTGCGCGAGAGCTGAGTGTGGTTTGTAAGCTGTATCTTACGCGAGAGCTAAAGCGAGAGTGTGATCTGTTGAGAGCGTGGTCTGTAGAACTGTTCACAAGTTAATCGGTTTTATTCCGCACTTTTCAAGTTAACCGAGAAACTTGCATAAAACTGAGATACCTTAAGTCTGGTAACTCGGACTTAAGCTAAGCCGTGTTGCAAAACATTTTAAAAGATTTCAAAAACCGAAGGAGTTCATTCAAACCCCCCCCTTCTGAACTCCTATTTACTTATTGATCCTATTTCTGGGACCATCAAGTGGTATCAGAGCAGGCAAATCTCAGTTATTTTACAGTTGTGTTTCGTGCTTTACTATATCTTAATATGTCGATCTCTCACAACAAGATTCATTTGTTTTCGAGGGAAGAGTATGATGACTGGAAGATTAGGATGCAAGCACATCTAGCAGCCATGGATGATGACATGTGGTATGTCATCACAGAAGGACCGCTGAAGATAATGAAGCCAAATCTAGCGGTTGCTGTAACAAGTGGCGAGCCTCAGTTTCTTCCGAAGGCCAGACACGAATATACCAATGAGGATAAGAAAAATGCGAATCTAGACAATGTGGCAAAGGACATACTATTCAAGACGCTGGACAAAGACAAGAACATGTTCAGCAAGATCAAGAACTGTACTACTGCAAAAGATATCTGGGAAAAGCTAACCCAGATCTGCGAGGGCAATGACGAAACCAAAGAAAACAAACTAACAGTCGCCCAGCAGAAATATGAAGCTATCAAAATGAAGGATGGAGAGACCATGACCGAGTTTGACGAAAGATTAGCGCTGTGGTGATTGAGCTGAATAGTTTGGGCAAAGAATACAGCAACAGGGAGTTGGCGTTGAAGGTCATGAGAGCGCTACCAAAAGAATGGGACGTGAAGAAAATGGCCATGAGAGAGTCAAAAGACTTGAACAAGCTGGAGCTGCACGATTTGTTCGCCAACTTGCAAACAGATGACGATGAGGTATTTGATTTTTCCAACGTTGAATTTACACGTGAGGATCTAGTTCAGGCACTGAACGATATGGTCCATGAGTACAAGACTCTATCTCACACATTTGAGGAAATCAAGGCCGAAAACGCAAGTCTGAAAAATAGTTCAGCAGAATCGAGTTCTGACGAGCTTGAGGATACTGACAGTTTAAAGACTGAGTTGAGTAAGCTGAGAATAGAAAATGAATTGTTGAGAAGTGAGTCTAGCGAGCTCAAGGCTGAAGTTGAAAAGTTAACTAAAGAAATGAGCTCCTAGACCCAATCAGCTCGTGTTTTCCAAAAATTACAAGAAATCCAAAAGTCAGCACTTGATAGAACTGGCTTAGGTTTTAGTAATAGCGAAAGCAGTGAAGGAGAGACAAGTACTCAGTCACAACCAGTGTATGACAAGTTCAATAAAATGGGCTTTGTCAAAGCTGATGTGATATATGATTGTTGCGAGTCGATAAGATATGATGACCAGAAATCTTCCCAGTCAAGTCATGAAGGAAAAGGAAAAGATGGCATCGGCTATCAAAGGCCTGAGAGTTCCAAGCCCAGCTGGTTAAAGAACAGATTGGACAAGGACAAAGCGAAAGCTGGTTCCAAGTCCTATGTTCCAAACCAGCAGCGGCGTAACTTTAGGAAGGCAAAATATGGTTGGAAAAAGACTTGGCCGAGAAGAGATCCTGTTGGTCAAAATGTCAAATCAAAACTCCATAGATCGCACAATTTTGCACAGACTTTCGTGGATCCAAAAACTTGGAAAACTGTGAAAGTGATTCAAGTCTGGGTCCCGAAAGGGGTAATCCAATCTGGACCCAAGTGAAATTGGCTACCAAAAGCTGCTTGTTTGATTACAGGATAACAGGTACAAAGCAGCAGCTGAAACAACATTGTGGTATCTGGATAGCGGATGTGCAAGACATATGACTGGAAATAGAAAGCTGTTATCATATGTAAAACCACACAAACGCTTACGGTAACACTGTGGGTAAGGGTAAGCTTATCCACGGTAACATTTCTATTGCTGATGTCCTTGTTGTTGATTATCTTAAATACAATTTGATTAGTATTAGTCAACTATGTGACAAAGGTTACATAGTTAAGTTTCAACAACACACATGCACGGTTCAGAGTCCAAGTGGTCTGACTGTGTTGGTAGGAAAACGTTCGGGGAATACTTACATCATCGACTGGTCAGATCAGCAAGAACCTGAACAGTTGTGCCTTGCAGCTGATTCTTCCAAGAGCTGGCTGTGGCACCAAAGAATAAATAACTTAAACTTCAAATCACTTGCCAAGTTGAGTGAACATGATATGGTTTCTGGCTTTCCAAAAATTAGTTTTTCTAAGGATAAGATTTGTGCAGCCTGTCAGCTGGGAAAACAAATAAAATCAACTTTCAAAAATAAAGGCGGAAAACGTTCTACCCGCTGCCTTGAGCTCTTGCATATGGATCTCTTTGGTCCTATTTCAATCACGAGATTAGGGGGAACGTCCTACACCCTAGCAGTAATTGATGATTTTTCAAAATATACATGGGTGTTATTTTTAAAAGCAAAATCTGAAACCACCGACCAGCTGATAAGACTTTTAAAACGTTTGAAAAATGACAAATCTTGTTCGGTCAACCGGATAAGAAGTGATCGTGGTACTGAATTTCTAAATTTTAAATTACTTCTTATCTGGGAATAAAGCATGAGCTTTCAGCAGCTAGAACTCCTCAGCAAAACGGGTTAGCTGAGAGGAGAAACCGCACTTTAAAAGAAGCTGCTAGATCTATGATTGCATATTCTGGCATTTCTCAAAAATTTTTGGCAGAAGCAGTTAACACAGCGTGTTACACTCAGAACAGATCAATGATTAATAGGATGCACGATAAAACCCCCTATGAATCTGGAATGGCAAGAAACCTGATATTTCATATTTCAGGGTGTTTGGATGCAAGTGCTTCATTCATAACAATGGCAAGAAGCATCTAACTGCCTTTGAACCTAAATCTGATGCAGGAATATTTTTAGGTTACTCAACAGTGAGCAAGGCGTATGAGTATTCAACAACAGAAGTCTAACAGTTGAGGAATCCGCTCAGGTGGTTTTCGATGAAACCAGCTTCAAGTCAAACTCAGCTGCAAGTTTACATGACTTATGTTCACGTCTGGAGTCAACAAGTCTTGAGGAATCAGATGACGAAGACGTGCCACAAAGATATACAGCTGAGGAAGAACAACCAGTCGTGGATCATAATGCATCAAGTGCACCAGCTACTGGTAATGTTAACACCAATTTACAACCAGACGTTGCGCCCATGAATATTGAGATACCAGACGTAGCGCAACCAGTAGCAAGCACTTCAACTCAAATGGCGTCTGGACAACCAGTCGCAAGCGTTACGTATCAATTGACATCGCAACCAACTACTGGTGAGCCAGTCGCAAGCATCACAAGATCAACATCTGGACATCCAGCTGCAAGAATGTCTTCACCTATGACAGATCAACCAGTCGCAAGTACTTCTTACCAGTTGGAAGCAGACGCACAAGCCAGCGATACTCCACATCTTATGAAGTCTGCTGATCCATTCGTTGCTAACCATCCAGCAACACAGGGGGAACAACAAAGAACAAATCCCATTGGACTTGATCTCCGGTGGAATAGAAATCATCCACCTGAGCAAGTCATAGGTAATTTCGAATCCCCTGTTCACACGCGAGGCCAGCTATCTCAGTATGATCATTTTGATGCTGCTTTTATTTCGCATATAGAACCTAAGGTAATAGATGAGGCCTTAGAAGACCCAAGTTGGATAGATGCTATGCAAGAGGAACTCAATCAATTTGAACGTAATAAAGTATGGCAACTTGTACCTAGACCTAAGAATCATTCAGTTATAGGAACTCGATGGGTCTTTAGAAATAAACTGAATGAGGATAGCATAGCAACAAGAAATAAGGCTAGACTGGTTGCACAAGGATTTAGACAAATGGAAGGGATAGATTTTGATGAAACGTTTGCACCAGTAGCTAGATTAGAAGTCATTCGCATGTTTCTTGCATATGCTGCATATAAAGACTTCAAAATTTTTCAGATGGATGTCAAGAGTGCCTTTCTAAATGGCGTCTTGCAAGCACCCAGAGCTTGGTATGATACACTCACAAAATTCCTGCTTGAACATCAATTCACAACAGGCACAGTAGATAAAACATTGTTTAAATTTGTTAATAATGACCATGTCTTACTTGTTCAAATTTACGTTGATGATATTATTTTTGGATCAACTAACCCCAAACTGTGCAAGAAATTTTCTAAGTTGATGCAGGATAAATTCGAGATGAGCATGATGGGGGAGTTGACATTCTTTTTGGGCTTACAAGTTCGCCAGTTGGAGAATGGCATATTCATCAATCAGGCGAAATACAAAAAAGAACTGCTGAAGAAATTTGGAATGGAAAACAGTTCAGCAGCAGCGACTCCCATGATCTCCACAATCAAACTCGACAAAGATGAAGCTGAAACTGCAATTGAGGTATCTTTGTATCGTGGTATTATAGGCTCTTTGCTATACTTGACTGCTAGTAGACCAGACATCATGTTTGCTGTCTGTATGTGTGCTAGATTCCATGCAGAGCCAAAGCAATCGCATTACATTGCTGTAAAGCGAATATTGAAATATTTGAAGGGTACTCTTAACGTGGGTCTATGGTATCCCAAAGACTCCGGCTTTCAACTAATTGGGTACAGTGATGCAGATTACGCAGGTTGCAGGATTGATCGCAAGAGCACAAATGGAACGTGTCAATTCTTAGGGGATCGACTGATCTCCTGGTTTAGTAAGAAGCAGACATCAATTGCCACGTCAACAGCCAAAGCAGAGTATCTTGCTGCTGGCTGTTGTTGCGCTCAAATCCTCTGGATTCAACATCAATTGAAGGATTATGGCATTGATGCTTCCGAAGCTCCTATTCTCTGTGACAACACCTCAGCAATTGCGATCACCCAGAACCCTGTTCTGCATTCGAGGACCAAGCACAATGACATCAGGAATCACTTCATAAGAGACCACGTGCTAAAGAAGGACGTCCGGTTGGAGTATGTGTCGACGGAGCAACAAGTTGCTGACATCTTCACAAAGCCTCTACCAGACGCTAAGTTCTCTTATTTTAGAAACATATTAGGTCTTCTTGAGTTGCCATGATTTGTCTGTGCGCTAACAAATTTGCAGATTGAAAGCCGTTGTCTACCTCAGTTGCAAGTCTCTTGTTCAGGGGGAACAGTAGACTACCAGTCGAGGGATTCAACTTGCGTTGGAGACTTCGAATCTGTGTTTGGCCTTGACGACGCCGGTATGGTACAGATGTTCGAAACTCTCATCACAACGGGGCTCAAGGAATTTTTGGGTTGCCCCACTGTGTTCTACAAAGCTGCTTTAACAGAGTTCTTCGCAAATATCTCAGTCAGAGAGGATGGTATGGTGGTCAGCACCATAGGTGGTACGGCGATTGAAATTTCTCAGGAAATGTTTGCAGCAGCTTTTGAGTTGCCCACCGAGGGTTTGATTGATTTAACGGATGTTCCGAAGAATTTTGTTTTTGATGCTCGCAGTCTATTTTCTGACTCCAATGAACAAGTAAGTATGTCTTGTCTGAAGAAGGCCATGAAATTTCAATACCGTCTGTTGCATGATATCCTGGCAAAAACAATCTATGTCAAGGCTGGGTCCTTTGATTCTGTGACTCGTGATCGATTTTTGCTGATGACTGCGATCACTTTTGACGTAAAAATCAACTGGAGCAGTCTTCTTTTTGGTGTTTTCAAGGATATGGTAACCCCTGGTTTGCGACAGGCGAAGGGTTACGCAATTCAGATTTGTGCCCTATTGAGAAATGTACCAGGATTGGAGCTGGGTGAATCGAAAGAATTTCCTGTTCCCAAAGTTTTAAATGAGAAGACAGTGCGGAGATATGTTTCCATTAATGAGAAGATTGGTGTAGAGGAGGTGACAGATGCACCTAGAGCGAAGAAAACACCGGTGAAGAAGACGGTGCCAAAGAAGAGACAAGCGACTGGCGATGCTGGGGTGGGCCAAGTCGTGAAAAAGAAAAGGACCGCCAAAGGCAAACCAGTCGCCGCCAAAAGAATATCAGTTGAAAAGCAAGTTGATGATTGCTCTACTGCTGAACCACCAGTCGAAGAGCGTGCGACTGGTGTACAGGGAACAAGTGTTGATGTCCCAGTAGCATCACAACCAGCTGCTGATCCAGATGCTATTATTTAACAAATTTTGACTCAACTGGATACAGCTTCTACGACACAGGGTGATGATCAACATGCCTCACCAGCAACAGACTCTGTGACCTGGTTTGATCTGCCTTTCGAGATTGCTCGACGAGATGCTGAGGGGTTTCTATCGAGTGATACAGATGAGGAGTTTATTGCTGATCCGTTATTTCCAGGTGGAGGGGACCAGCCCCAGGCTTCCAGGAACAGCAAGCCAGTTAATGAGGAGTACATGTCCATAGACGATTTATTGATGCAAATTACTGAGGACATGATGCTACCATCAGTCTCTGCAGCAAAGAATACCAAAATCAGGCTTGGCGAGTCCATAAACATCCCTGGTGTTCAGGAACATGATTTATATTATGCCAGCCTTCCCAGGATCTCCGTACATGACAAAGTGAAGGAAACCCTAGTTGAAGATGAACCAATAAAGGGAAATCCTGCACGGGAAATAGTTGAGCTAATCTGTGGAGATGTAGAATTTTTGGTCAGGATCCGTGACCAGGTGATGGTAGATATCGTGGAATTCTTTCATTCTTTTTCCTTAAATAAGTTACCTGATTATGCCAGTTTGAAAACTTTGAAAGAAAAAGAAAAGTTGATGCTGGCATGGGCGGAGGCAGACTCCTTAGAAATGGCTGTGAAGAGAAAGGAGTATATCTTGGCGAAATATCGGGAGATGCTGCTAGGAAATTTTTGGAATCACATCAGAAATATCTTGTTCCTGGGCAGCCGTGGACAGCAACAGCATCTCAAATAATTGATCTTTTGTCTGTTGCCCACACGAAATCTCTTGGCGTTCTTGTTACACAGCAGAAGAAAATGGCCTACCTATAGAGCAACCCTGCACTTCGACGTATCTTGATACATCTATAGGCAGTGGCGCTGTACTTGCCCAGTTCTTCTCTCAGGAAAAATCAAAATGCTGGGTGCGACCAATGGTGAAAATCGATGGTTTGTGGACACCTATTCAAGGTCCTGAGTTTTTGAGGAGTAGCTGCAAACTGTCATTGTTTGTTAATAAAAGACAAGTGCCAGAGAGTGTGGTTGAGGAATATTTTGTTCCACATGGATGTGTGATTGAACCGTTCCAATATTGGGGAACCGCCCCGTCTTTGGTCAAAACTTGGGGTTGGGCACGAGTTTGTACAGATGTTGTGCGGTACCACATGTTTGGTTGTTTGCGATCGGTTTGCAAAGCTCTTGTTATATATAATTTGGGTGTTGAGAAAATCCCAGACTACTTTCTTAGTGATCTTCAGAAGGGTGTACATACCGATACTTTTGTTGAATATTTCAGAACTTCTCATGCCCAGAGTATTCCAGAAATTGATTCAGATTCATCCGATGGTTCTACAGTGTATTGTTCTCCTTCTCCACCTGATGCTTCTTTTGCTCTACAACAGTTGTCTCTCCTACTGCACAGGAGGAGAACCTCTATTTTGTTGAAAGTCCGATATCCCCTCCGCATCCGCTTCAAAGTCAAGACTCTAACTGATTCGTTGGATGTCAGGAACAAGCTCAATGCGCTTGATGCGAAAGTTCTTTTATTAGACGGGCAAATTGCTGCTATCCGGAATGAACAGTTAGAATTTCAAACCAGAATAGCAGCGGATATTCTAAGCCTTTCCACCCAACTTGGTGACATCGTCGATTACATAAGAGGCGGTGATGCCAAAAAGGGGGAAGGAAGTAGCAGCCGCCCTCTTTCTACTCCGATTAACCAATGAGTAAGCAGTTCAGGTCTTGGTCGTGGTCTCAGTGTGGAAGAGGCAGCGGAAGTGGTTCGTGAGGCAGATAGACAGGCAGATAGACGGGAAAGAGAAAGGGAAAGGAAAAAGAGGCTCAGAAGACTAAGGAGAAGAGGACATTAGTTTCTTGTACAAATCTTGTGTACCATTTGCTCAATTAATGAAATTTGTCTTCAGCAGTCGTTGTGCAATTTACTTTGCAAATTTAATTCTTTTTATCGGCTGCTAAGTTTTGTCATCACCAAAAAGGGGGAAATTGTTAGGATAAAATTTATAGTTTTGGTGATAACAAAATAAGACAAGCTACTCTTGGATAATCAGTCGTTGAAAATGGTGATAATATAATCTAGACGCAAGTTTCAAAACCAGTCGCAAGACAGGATCTTGGTATCCAGACTCAAGCTTCAATGGTATTGGGTATTCAGTCGCAGAAAAATTAATTCAGATGTTGAGTATCCAGACGAGAGCTACAGTACCTTGTATTAGTCGACGAATCACATAAATAGTCGAGAGACAGTGTTTTGGTAAACCAGACGGAAGCTACAGTAAAGGGTTTGACTAGTAGTTGGATAATCCAGACGCAGTGTACAGTAGTTTGATAATCCAGTCGCAGTGAACAGTAGTTTGTTGATCCAGACGCACGCTACAGTGTCTTCATAAACCAGACGCAAGAATTCAAATGGTAGCGTGTGCAAAACGACAGCGTTTAAACAAGTTGAAGCGACACCGTATTATAACCAGTCGAGAGCTACAGTGGCGTTATAACCAGACGACAGCTACAGTGAGTTTCTTAACCAGTCGAGGGTATTTGAGGATAGCGATGAAAAAACGATGTCGCTTGAATAATTTGATACGACAGCGTTTTTGACTTCGCGCTAGAAACCAGTCGTTGGGTTATATAAAGAATCAGGCGCTGGAAAACCAGTCGGTGCATACTTGGAAGTATTTTCCAGTCGCAACATTTGAAACCACGACGAAAGAAATTGGATCTGGTTATCAAAGTAATTTCAGGCACAAGCTTAAATTGATTCAAATACGATCGTTTACTCAAAATGGAAAAGATCATCAGGATCGTACAATTGCCTGGAATTAAGGAGACAAGGTAGATACTATTTTGGGTAAATAGTACGATGTACAGAGGCCGTTTTTCAATGCTTGCACAGAAATGTAAAGAAGACAAATGGGCTCTATCAATGAGCAAATTTACCTTGTAGTGGAGCAGGAATTACGGTGTACAAATTTGACAGTGATTCAAACGGGATTTATTTTCCTTTGAAGCTTTTATGACCGTTGCAATCGAAGCCTATAAATACCAGGAGCTGGATTGAAGAAATTATCCTTCGCTATCATTCTATTGCGGTCACGCTGTCAAAACATTATCTCGAGCTTTCCTTGCATTCATCTCTACGAAGCTCAAAGACATGAAGAATACAACCTTTGTTATTCACTGAAATACCTTCAAGTCATCCTCTGGTTCAGTCCTTGTATGGAGTTTCTTTGTTTAAGAAACCAGAGGATTTTACTGTCTCAGAAAGTGTATTCATTGTCATATTCTATTGAGTCTGTAACGAACTGTCTTGGTGAAGAAGTTCAAAAAACATACAAGTGTTGTAAAAACCAGCAGCTGCGTCTGCGTGAAGTGTTGTGAAATACTAGGAGTTCTCATAGCTGATGGCTGTGGGATCGGGTGTTTGTAGAAGGCCTACTTTCATCAAATCTTCTAGTGATACCTTCCGAGGAGGAAGAAGGGGAGACGTAGGATATTAATATCCGAACTTCCAGAAAAAAATTTCTGAACCCTTATTTTACTTTACGCACTTACATATTGCTTGTTATTCATCGTTCACAAGTTAATCGGTTTAATTCCGCACTTTTCAAGTTAACCGAGAAACTTGCATAAAACTGAGATACCTTAAGTTTGTTAACTCAGGCTTAAGTTAAGCTGTGCTTGTAAAACATTTTAAAAGATTTCAAAAATCGAAGGAGTTCATTCAACCCCCACTTCTGAACTCCTATTTACTTATTGATCCTATTTCTGGGACCATCAGATCCATTGGACACAAGTTTCTTCCCATTGGAAAAGTCTTCTGACAAGTTGTACCTTGTGTCATTTGCATTTAATGCGTCTGCAGCCTTTATTACTTTGGTTTGTCCACATTTAATTTTGCATCCATTGCTTACTTTGAGTACGAGAATTGTGTGCTTGATTTGGACAGGACGAAGCAAATAAGTTTTAACTAATACAACATAATCTCCACAATATTTGTGTTCAAACTACTTTTCTCTGAGCTGGTCTATTCGTTACTTCTGAGCTGGTCGCTTCTCTGAGCTGGTTGCTTCTTCATTTGTACTGTTCTTGTTTGCAACTGCTCTAAAATTATTTGCTCTTCGTTCTGATCTGCTCTTGATATTCTGATATGCTCTGATCTGATTTACTCATCTGTACATCTCTGAGCTGATCTGTGCTACTATTGCTCCAAACTGGTGAACAATCTTGGGTTTCCTCTGCGATCTGGATATTCTTTGCTGAACCAGCTCGGGCGTCCCCTCACTGTACCAGCTTAGATGTCTTCTATTGTACCAGCTCAGGCGTCCCCTAGCTGTTCCAATTTAGGCATCTTCTTAATCTGCTCTGATCTATCTGCTATCAGCTTGCATCTTTCTGCTACAGTGCTTTGTTCCAGCTTGCTGCTAAGCTGCTACAGTTTTCTTCTTCTTCGACATGGAGCTTATCGCTGTACAGCTATCTTCTTCCAGCTTGCGTCCTGCGCACTTAGTATAAACTGTTAGTAAAATAACAACAGGTTTTGTGTTAATCAAAATTAATATTTTGATCTGTAAACACAGATCCAACAATCTCTCCCTTTGTGACTTACAAAAAACCTGAATAAACAGATGCACAAAATAACGATTTCAAAATATTTCTCTCCCTTTTTGTAGGAATCAAAAATGGTTCCGAAATCTTGTCTCCCCCTTAATATTTAAGACAAAGCTCCCCCTTATCAGCACTGGACGGGGTAATTTATTTTCAGAAAGAAAACAATTTTAGGAAGACAGTTTGCAGAAAGCGATGCATGACATGATATGAGTTTTAAAAACGAATTCTGTGCTACTGAAAAGCAATCTCGTCTATTTAGATCAGAGAAATAATAGAGGATTCAATTTACAGAATCTCTTCCATTTTCCCTAAGTTTTAGCCTTGACAAACCTAGAGATCTTGGCGTCCACAGATCTCGTGCAATCTGTCAGCTCGTAAGAACAGATATTGCTGCATTTTCCTTTCGAGAAACTGCTATGTAATTCAACAAATATTACTCCCCATATCTTTATAGAGTGATTTTTAAAATCTTTAAAACAATTTTCTTGCACAGACACTTTCGCAGAAAGAGGCTATCAGAGTTGAAACGATTTTAAAACCTTAAAATTTTCAATTTGAAATGCTCTTTTAATAACAACCCGCTCTGATACCAATTTTTAGGATCGAAAAGCCTCAAGTTACGTGCATTTGAAAAGTCATTTTGAAAATCAATACGCAACCAGCAGCCATATCGCACCTAAGATGGTACCAGATCGCAGCAGCGCTGCTAGCTGGTCGCGCCATCTGGTCCTTTAAATCTTGAGCTGCAATAGCTCATGTTCTTGAAAGGTTTTGAGCATCAAGAAGTAGATCAGGTATGATAAAAATCATGTGGATATAAACCTGAAATACCCTCTGTAAATTGAAACATTAAGGCTGGTTTAAAACAGGTATCCGTGCAGATGCAGAAAGATGTAAATAACAAACACTGCAATTTGTTGATGGAAGTTCGAAGCTGAATCTTCTATATCTCCCCCTCTTCCACAATCGGGAAGGATCCAGTAGAAGACTTTTATTGCAGCGACCCTCGCAAGAAGCCGCAAGAACTCCTAGCCACCACTTCACACCAGCCCGCAAGCTACGTGTGTCTAACTCACTTCTTTACTGTCTCAGTGAGAAAGGCTACATACACTTCTTTAACGTCTCAGTGCGAAATAAAACAAGAAATTTTTGTGTTTGTGATTCGCTCAACTAGACAATTAAGCTCTCTGCGCTCATATGTGAGTGAATCATGTGTAAGAATTATACATTGTAAGCTCTCTCTGTCTAATGTATTCTCACACACTGGGAAGTGCTTTTGTGAAAGCTGTTCTCTCTATTTTCTTCCCTCTGTTTTTTGATCGTCCCCGCACCCCCTGTTTTGTGCCTTACTGCACTTGTATATCTTTTTCGCTCATCTCTTCCTCTCACTGCCTGCTCTGTTCAATGTCTTGATATATAAAGCCTTTGTGCAGATTGATCCATTGGACACAAGTTTCTGCCCGTTGGAAAAGTCTTCTGACAAGTTGTACCTTGTGTCATTTGCATTTAATGCGTCTGCAGCCTTTATGACTTGAGCTTTGTCCACATTTAATGTTGCATCCATTGCTGACTTTGAGTACGAGAATTGTGTGCTTGATGTGGAAAGGCGAAGCAAATCAGTTTGAACTAATACAATATAATCTCCACAATATTTGTGTTCAAACTACTTTGCTCTGAGCTGGTCTGTTCGTTACTTCTGAGCTGGTCGCTTCTCTGAGCTGGTTGCTTCTTCATATGTACTGTTCTTGTTTGCAACTGCTTTAAAATGATCTGCTCTTAGATGTGATTTAGGTAAATGGGTTTACCTAGTTGCACATGCAATGTCACTATTTGATCTCCAAGATGTATGCATGGCTATCGAATATCGAGCGACTCTCGATACCAATGGTCGTTGATTCGGTCGAGATATTTGAGCTGAAAGGACCGTAATATATGCTAACCATGACCAATCCATTGAGCGAAGCATCAGAACAAACAATGAAACCACCTGATCCGGACGGCAGAGCCAACACAGGTGCAGTAGTCAGTTTCTCTTTGAGCAATTGGAACGCATTCTCACATTGCTCAGTCCACACAAACCTCTTGTCCTTCTAAGTCAATTGAGTCATCGGCTTTGCTATGCTAGAAAATCCTTCAATGAAACGACGGTAATAGCCAGCCAGACTCAAGAAACTGCGAATCTCCGACACATTCCTGGGACGCTCCCAGTTCAAAACAGCATCAACCTTACTGGGATACACAGAAATCCCCTCGGCTGAAATAACATGACCCAAGAATACGACGCGATCCAGCCAAAACTCTCACTTGGAAAATTTAGCATACAGCTGCTGGTCTCTCAACGTCTGAAGGACAATTCTCAGGTGCTCTTTATGCTCCAAAGGAGTCTTAGAATATACCAAGATGTCGTCAATGAAAACTATCATGAACTGATAAATATACTCTCGAAAAGACTCGGTTCATCAGATCCATAAAGACTGAAGGCGCGTTGGTCAACCCAAACGGCATAACCAAGAACTCAAAATGTCCGTACCTTGTACGAAAAGCAGTCTTTGCAACATCTTGATCTCTTACTCTCAGCTGATGGTACCCAGAACGCAAGTCAATCTTCGAATACACCACAGAACCTTGCAGCTGATCAAACAGATCATCGATCCTGGGTAAAGGGTACTTGTTCTTAACAGTCGCTTTGTTCAACTGGCGTAAATCAATGCACATCCGCATTGAGCCATCCTTCTTCTTCACAAACAAAATGGGCGCTCCCCACGACGACATGCTAGGTCGGATAAAACCTTTCTCCAGCAAATCGTCCAACTGCACCTTGAGTTCTCTCAACTCCGCAGGCGCCAAACGATACGGGGCACGAGAAATTGGAGCTATGCCAGGCACCTGCTCAATGCTAAAGTCAATCTCCCTCTTTGGAGGAAAACCAGGAATCTCCTTCGGAAACACATCGGGAAAATGTCGCACCACGAGAACGTCACTGAGCTGAACACGAGAAGAAGAAGACGCATCCAAAGCGTAGATCATGAAACCAGCATTTCCTAAGGACAACAAACTGAACATCTCCATCACTGAGACTAACGGGATCTATGATCGAGAATCCTGGCCGTAGAAGTCCCACTGCTCGCCAGACAAAGGCCTAAAACGAACAATCCCATGGAAACAATCCATGGAGGCCCTATAGTTGGACAACACGTCCATCCCAACGATGCAATCGAAATCCCACAACATCAGACGGATCAAATTCGCCACCAAAACATGCTCACCAAACCGCAACACGTCATCTAACAAAACCTCCTGGGAAAACAGGCTCACACCGCCAGGGGTAGAAACAGAAACAGCATCGCACAATGAAATGGTATGCAGACCATGCTCAAAAACAAACGAATCAGAGATGAAAGAATGCGATGCACCGGTGTCAAACAAAACACGTGCAGGAAAATCGAAAACAAGACATGTACCTGCGATCACTCTGCTCGGCGTCTCCTCTGCCTGCTCCCTAGTAATGACGCTGGCCTGAGCATGCTGAGGTCCAGAATAGAACGGCTGAGACGACTGTCCGAATCGCGACGGACCAGGCTGCTGAAACGGCCTGAACTGAGTCTCACCAATCCTGGGCTGCTAAAACTGAGAGGAACGACCCCTAGACTGTCCTCCACAACCCTGAGACGGGGCTGCGGCTGGCTGCGATCCAGCTGATGGATACACCCTAGCAAAATGCCCATACTGACCGCAAAGATTGCAGGAGCCCTGCACACCGACACACTGGGTAGAAGGATTCTTGCCACCACAATAACCATAGAACTCAGCCCGAGAACCACTGCTACTCGAGCTACCTGAACCAGAAGAGCCCGAACCAGACTTCTTCTTGAACTGTTGACCGTGGGGTTGAAACCTCTGACAGGCAGACTGCTGCCTACGAGCACGACGACTCCTCAAACCCTCCTCAATATCGATATCACTATCGACTGCTTCAGCATAAGTCTTGGGTTTTCTTGTCAGCACCATCTGCTACAGTCTCATTCAAACCCTCTAAAAATCTGGTCCTCTTGGCCCTTTCCCGATCAGAAACATGAGGGACGTACGCCAACAAAGAAGAAAACTTCCTAGCATACTCCCGAACAGACATCGAGCCCTGCTCCAGATGATCAAACTCCCGCTCACGGGCATTCACGTAAGAATCAGGAACATACCCCTGCCTAAAAGTCTTGCAAAAGCTGTCCCAAGTAATCCCAACTCCGGTCTCCAACAAAGTACTAGAAGCACCTCGCCACCAGCGTTCTGCACCCTTTCTAAGCTGAAGGGTCACCAAGCTCAACCGAAGCTCGTCGTCATACTGGACACGATCGAAAAGACCAGTGATATTCTGAAGCCACGAATCTGCATCCTCGCTCGACTCGTCGCCATTGAAACCTGAGGATTCATCCTCTGAAACCTCGCTATCACAACGTCCATCCTCTCTACAGGGGTAGGCAAAACCTCAACCTCCTCATCTTCATCACGGCTACTACGAGTACGACTAGGAGCACTACGCCGATCCTCATTCTGCCCCTCCGACTCCTGAAACTGCCCCCTACCTCTAGCTCTATGTCTAGGCGGCATCTACGAAGACACTCAACAGGATAAGGAAACAGAGAACAGATACAACATAGATATCACAACAATATGCAGCACATAATCACATAGGTCAAGCACATGCAACACGCGACACTGTGCCTAGACTCAAGTGTGATCAAAGAAATCGAGCTTATCCCAGCTTAAGCTCTGATACCAAAAATGTCAGGCCTCGTGCTCAAAACCGAGTAAAATCACACAAACACAAGCGGAAGCTACTAAAAAGCGAGTAAAATTTTTGCTTTTGGCCTGACGGTTTAAAACAATAATAATTTAAAATACGACAATACTCAAAATAGATATCCCAGTTTAACAAAACCAACAAAACCAAGGCTTACAAGCTTACGATAAACCATACAGCATAACATGTATCAAATACCTGGTAACAACCACAACTGAGTACAACAAAATACAACATGAGCACAGGGCATCCCCTGGCTAACTGTACTGATACATATACGATAAACCATACAGCATAACATGTATCAAATACCTGGTAACAACCACAACTGAGTACAACAAAATACAACATGAGCACAGGGCATCCCCTGGCTAACTGTACTGATACATATAAATATTCTATACACTACTGGGATACTCTAACCACCTCCTTGGGCACCTCCAGCTGGGTAAAAGCCACGACCAGCTGCAGAACCTGAACAACAAAACAGGCAAGGAAAACAAACCAAGCCCCAGAGGGACATGGGGTCAAACCCCAGTACGGAGAGCAACTGAAACAGCTAAAGAAACAGCATAAGATAAAATGCAGATGCTATGCATGAGACACCGGACAACAGCGGGAGGCTACAACCGAAAAGGGAGCCAAGGAACTCAAACATAGCTCCACAAGATCTGCAACAAACGGTGTCCACTGGTGTGTGTTCAAAGTGTGGTAATGAGCCACTCGCCTTGACACTACACTCGAATACCAGATGCATCAACAGCTCAACCTGCCGTTGCACAACTCATGAACTGTGGTAGTTAACCACTCGGCGCATGAGGGCTAACAAATCCCAGCAGGGAGATGAGAGTGCGGTATCGCCGCTCGCCCTCGCATCCTGGTAAGAAACAACAGCGCAATACAACAAAATACAAAGCAGCCAAGATACAATGCACGAGAGATCTGAAATGCAAGGGAATTAATGCTTGAATGCAATCACCAAAACCAGCTAGCATAAACCAAATGCAACAGCAACCAAATACACGGCAATCACAAACAGCGAACACATCCCAGAAACCTCATATTAATCTCACGCAGAATTCCAAGTTGAATTTCAAGCTCAAGATCCGTACCTTGATTCTGTGTAACGATTACTACAAAACAAGCCCGAGAGATCTGGTTGAAACCTGCTAAAACACACACACAACAGATTTCAGGGAAGCTAACCAAACTCACGGCCATACACAAAACTCACGGCTGGAATTTTATATATTCAAACCAGCGTTCAATCCTACCCATACAACTTAACAGGAAGCTTAAGTCTAGGCTAGGAACAAGATTTCAACAACTAAACCGAAAGGCTACCTGCACACGTCAAACGCACGAACGAAACAGCAGCTTCGTGCTTTTGCTCCAGCCAGCGACAGCCTCCAAAAGTGGTATAGGATGAAAGAGCTTGTCGAGAGGAGTCCAACTCTACCTCGGACGTCCAAAATGGTGGCCGAAAACGATGGTATTCACCGGAAAAGCTCACGGCGAACAGTACCCGAGGCTTTGAGCGAAGAATGAAATTCGGGAGGAAAAATCACTAAGTATGGGATCTGTTGAAATAATAGAAGGCCAAAGCTTCCAATATATACACACAAGAAATCTGTTTAGATTTCATAGGCAATCCCACGCATGCGCCAACAGCGCTCAAAACTCCCAAAACGAGGTCGCTCTAAAACCACGAATAAATCTGATCTCTAAAACCACACGCGAGAGAAATCTGAAAACCAAAAGCGTTAAAAGCTGGAGAAATCTGGAACTAACGCTACTAAGATCTGAACAACAGCAAACGCGCTAATCGCTAAAACGACGTCGCACAGCACCGCGGGTGAAATCTGATTGCTAAAGCTAAACGCAAATCTCAGGCCACAGATCTCTCCCTCAAGCATTCACCAAAACGGCGTCGTAGCAACTTATCAATACGACAGCGTTTTACACTCAACACAAAAACACGCTGCTAACAGTTCCAAATCTGATCCCCATGCTAACGAAATATCAGATCTCTCCTAAACAACGACGTACAAGCTTCTACGATATAAAATACGCTGCGCAGACCTCTATATACAAGCGCAACAGATCTCACCTAACTACGCGACATCCAGACCTCACGAAACGACGGCGTATTGATCTTGCGCTACCAATTACGCGCTGCGACCAGGTTTCTCAAGAAATCCGACTGATCTCACCAACAATTCAGATTTCTCACAAAATCAGATTTCAAACTCGAAAATTCCAAAATTTCCAGAATTGCTCTAAATGTGATTTCTGACCCGAAAATGCAACGAAACCTCCAAAAAGAATTCCGAACACCCAGAATTCCTCAAAAACCGATTAATCCAACAATTAATCTTTTATTAAATTTCAGGTATCACAGAAGAAGCTGTCTCAGACGTTCCAGGATGTTAAAGCCAAAAACGTGTGTCTGAAAGACAAGTCAGATGAAGCAATCTGTTTGCAGCTTGATGATTCAGACAGTCTAAAGACAGAGTTGAGTAAGCTGAAAATGGAGAATGAATCCTTGAGATCCAAGTCTAATGAGCTAACGTCTGAAAATGATAGACTAAATCTGGTGATGAGCTCTTGGACAAAGTCTTATATTTCATTAGGCAAGCTGCATGAAGTCTAGAAGCCATTTAACGAAAGAACTTGACTGGGCTTCTACTCTGGCGAAAGCAGCTCTAGTTATACCAGTACTCAATCGAATCTGGCAGATGAAAATCTCAAAAGAATGAGTTTTTTCAAAGCCAGTGTGATAGGATCAATGTAATCGAAAATATAGTTAAAATAAGCTTAGGAGTTCAGAAGGGGGGGTTGAATGAACTCCTTTGATTTTAAATTTTTCGAAACCTTAAAAATTGTTTTTACAAGCCTCGCTTAACTCAGATCTGAGTGACAAAATCTGAGGCTCTCAGCCCAAATCTATTTTCTCGGTTAACAATTATTGTGCTGAAAGTAATCGATTAAACTATGAATAGTTAACAATAAATACGATGCAAGTAAGTAAAAGCTAGATTCAAGAATTTGTTTCTGGAAGTTCGGATCTTAAATCCTACGTCTCCCCTTCTTCTTTTTCAGGAAGGTTCCACTAGAAGATTTGATGTGTACAGCTTCTGTACACACCCGATCACTTGAGCCTCGCCCACAGTGAACTCCTAGCAACTCCAAATACAAGGCAGTGCACACTGCTGCTTACAATCAAATGATTTTTTAACTGATACAAGAAGCACGTTCGTTACAGACTCGAATCTGATTTTACAATGAACACAATACAATAGAGTTCTGTAAATCTTCTGGTTTCTTATACTATGAAATTTTTTTACAAATGTAAACCAGAATATATCTCGAAGGTATTTTCTGTGTACAAACTTCAAATATTGTTCTTCGAGATGTTCAAGACTGAGACTCAAAATATTTTTGCGAGAATGTGTTTGAGAAGTACCAGAGAGCTTGAGAGAATAAGATTCCCGAGAGAGATTCAAAAATGATCGAGAGAATAAGATTGCCGAGAGAGATTCAAAAATGACCGAGAGACTAAGAGAGTGAGAGATTCAACGAGAGCTTTTCCGTTTGAAATCTTCAGCTATTTATACATCTCCATCCTCAACGGTCATAAATGAGCCAGCAGACACAAACCTTGTTTACATATCTTCATCGTATCGACTCATTAAATGCTCCATTAATGCAATGCAAAGGTCTGTCTAAAGTTGTCAGAGCTTATTTGACTTCAATACCCAAAATAGGTAAACATCGAATAGACCAACTCTGCGTCCTGCAAAGTATTATCCAAATAGCTCTGAACTGAGTCTCTTTCATCCACTTTGTATAACAGGCTTTATACGATTTAATCTCGATCGTTGATTCCTCTGGATGTATAGCTGTTAAAATCCGAAGCTCAAACCTGTTTCGGCACTGAGATCTGAAATCTGCTCTGAAATATAGAAGCTTATCTTCCCCCTTTTAACTTCAACACAACTGTATAACTGTCGGATCTGATTTCTCTCCTTTACATGTAACGTCATCTCTTATCTCTATTTTTTTAACAATATCTTCCGATCTGAAACCCCCAAAAGTCAAATCTGAAATCTCTGTTATGCTTTAATCAATAGAAACTTCGAATCTGAAACTCTATTTCTGATAGAAGCTGATACGCTGTTTTCTCTCTTATATAATATAACCGGATCTGAAAAACTCTGTTCCCCGAAACAGAAATAACTGAACCGATTACTCAAATAGTCCGAATATCCAAATCTGATATATCTGATCCGAAATCTTCAACCCGAATAACTGAGATCTGAAATCTTCTGTTAAATATGCTCCGCTCTTCTCTGATCTGATATACTCATCTTGATAGCATAATGTCCAGATCTGAAATTCTTACTTCCCCCGAGAGCACGATTACATAAGATCCAGATCTTGGTCTTAGGTTCAGTTCTTAGTCTAGTTTTCGTTATCACCAAAACTTATAAATTTTATCTTAACACAGTGTGATACATGATACACTTGAATCGGTTAATTATGATGATCAGAACGTGTCCAAGCTGAATCAGAAGGGAAAATTTGGAATAGGCTATGCTGAACCCAAGAACTCTAAGCCTAGTTGGCTAAAAAAACAGACTGGACAAGGATCGAGCGAAACCTGATTCACAGCCGTCTAATCTGAACTAGCAAAGGTGCAGTTCAATGAAGGTAAGGAAGCACAACAAAGTAGTTCAGCTCAGACATGATCTAAATGGTCATAATATGAAACCAAGGTTCAAAAGATCACACAGTACTTCAGCACGCACCCTAGTGGACACATACACCGGAAAAATTGTCAAGTTAATTCAAGTATGGGTCCGTAAAGGGTTAATAAAATATGGACCCAAGTTAAATTGGGTACCAAATTTGTTTTCTGATTGCACGTATTCAAGAAATCAGAATGGTAACTGGACAGTGGATGCTCCAGACATATGACTGGTAATCACAAGCTGCTGTCGGACATAAAATAGTCCAGAGGATAAAATATTATCTTCGGTGATAACTCAACAGGTGAAACTATGGATGTTGGATCTGTGTTTACAGATCAGAATCTTAATTTTGATTAACACAAAACCTGTTGTTATTTTACTAACGATTTGTACTAAGTGCACAGCGAACCAGATCGGAAGCGAGCTGGTACGGAGATAGAAGCAGCTGGATGAAGAGGAAATGTAGCAGCTCAGCAGCAAGCTGGAACAAACCACTGTAGTGATCGAACCAAGAGTAGATTGAGAACATGTCCAAGCTAGAACAGCGAGGGGACGTCCAAGCTGGTACAGTGAGGGAACGCCCGAGTTGGTCCAGCAAAGGACAACCAGATCGTAGAGGACACCCAGCAGGTTTACCACCTTGGAGAAAAAGCAGGTTCAGATCAGAATTAAAGTGCAGAACAGTGTAGCGAAGAGCTGAACTACGAAGTGCAGTATATGCTACAACAGAGTGGTTCTGTGAAGAAGACTGTCAGGCCCGGTGTACAATACAAAGATTAACCACGCAATAAGCAATCGCAGAAGCATTTAAAAAAGTGGCTAAAATTTTTCGCTTAGGCCTGACTTGGAAAACATAAATAAAATTACATCGAAACTCAAAATATTGGTTGTACAACAACCAAATAAACAAGAAACAAGCAAAGAACGATACAAACATCGAGTGTCTCTCAATCAAAAAAACTATCAAATCAGCAATAGAACATCACATCCTCGGGGAATTCCCCGGTGATGACTCTACTGCGTAATATATATATATATATATATATATATATATATATATATCGGGGTCAAACCCTAGTACGGAGAGCAACATAAAACAGCATGCAGATAGAGAAAGTTATAAATGCTATGCGATGCATGAAAACAAGGAGCTCAAGGGATTCAAGAGAACTGTACACAGCTGGTCAACAGAGCAGGAATGGTCACCGGATGTGTGAGAGAATGGGAGCTACCCACGCGCTCGATCACACATGGTACCAAACAAAAACAGATCAGGGATGGCCACAACTCACGTGAGAGAAATTCTGCCCATGCGCTCAATCACACGAAATACCAGCACCAGCTAGAGCTAAAAGGCCATATCGCATGTGAGAGAATTGGGAGTTACCCAGACACTCAATCACACACATCCTGTCAACAAGGATTAGCTCAAAGCAGACAACAACAGATCAGAGGTTCTCACAGCAGACTGTTAACAAGGCTCGCACGGGAAGGAGCAGAACAACATGACATGCGTGTATGCATAATACCAGCTTGCAAGATAACATACACAAACAGATGCAAGCAACATCATAGGAATAACAACATACACACTGCTCAACATAACAACACACACTCATTTATACATAAGTCCATATCAAAGCTGTAATTATAAGGGCTCGCACGGGAAGGAGCAGAACAACATGACATGCGTGTATGCATAATACCAGCTTGCAAGATAACATACACAAACAGATGCAAGCAACATCATAGGAATAACAACATACACACTGCTCAACATAACAACACACACTCATTTATACATAAGTCCATATCAAAGCTGTAATTATAAGCTCACATCCGTACCTTAGCTTCTGAGCTACAATTACCACAATCGAGGTCCCGAGCACTCAGATCTGAAACCTGAACGAAAAACCAATCGACCGAAATGCAAACAGACTACACAAGGTAGCTTCCTTCGCGATCCTCTTCGAGCTAACCCAAGTCTTCGAAATAGGTATAAGAAGAAACGCCTTAGCGAGAGGAATCCAGCGCTACCACTCTTGCTCCAATCGCTACCGCCGGAAATAGAAGAAGAGAAGATTCGATGTACAGTCACTAGGGTATCGTGACAGAGTAAGCTTATGGGAAGAAATATCTTCTAAGTGTTGGGAATTAATCGCGAGGCCAAAGTCAAAGTCCCTATAAATACAACTTAATCTCGTCAAAATTGATGAACAGTAACCACCGAAAACACAGGATCAAAGCTGATACCCACCCAGATCTCAGTACTCCCCGAGAACTGGACTCTGTGCCAAAACATATTTGGACTTCCTTCAAAACGACGTCGCACAGAAGTCCACTATTCCACTGGTACACGTTACCCCGCTAACACCAAATCTGTTATCACTAAACGACGTCGCATCACTCCTAACCAAAACAGTCAGATCCAATGACCAGATCTGACACCAACACTGACCAGTGTCTGCTATTAGCTCAAAAAGACATCGCACCACCTTCCGGTCTAGATAACCCGAAACCGGTCCACACCAAATTACAAACCAAGCCGGAACACGCAGCGCTAACAACTTATGCATCTCAAATCTGGTTTCTCCCAAACGACGTTGCTTCGCTATCCGCGTAGGATATTCAACTAGCACACCTAGAGTGGCTTGCGACCACCAGATTTGACCACCAACGCAGATTACCATCAACCAGTGCCAAAGCCAAAGTCACCAACCAGTACTTCTCAACTCCCCAAATCTGACTACTACTATGCAGAACTATACAACTGTCGAGAGCTGTTTTTTATACACCAATATAGAAACCCGATACGTTCACCAAGTATACCAACTGAAAGCTGGTCCATCACTAATCTGTCCATGCCAAATCTGGTCTATACTAAACCCGTTTAGTTAACTTAATTAATCCACAGATATTTTGGGTCTCACATTTCTCCCCCAGTGAAAATAAGATTTCGTCCTCGAAATCAAACAACTCCAGAACTGAACAAAACCTCAACAACATAACCATCACTGGAAGATCACGCTACGCACAAAACAACCAGCAACCTCTAACACGCAACAAGAGGATACTAACCAAGAATTCAAGATAACTGAGAAGACAACAATAAGCAAACTAGCTACTGGAGTCAATGCAAAATCTACTCAAACATATGAGGCCATTAACGTTGAATTTTCTCCTCAAATCCCACGTAGCTTCTTCTCTACCATGTTTTCTCCACTGGACCATCACCAAGGGAATGGTCTTGTTCCTGAGATGTTCCTCCTTTCTGTCCAAAATCTGCAAGGGATATTCAACATAGCTCAAAGTTCTATCTAGCTCCACCTCGTCAGTTAGCAACACATGAGAAGGATCTGGCTCATACTTCCTCAACATAGACACATGAAATGCATCATTCAATGAGGACAGATCTGGCGGCAACAACAAACGATAAGCCAAAGGAACGATCCTCTCTACAATCTCCTAAGGTCCAACATAACGAGGAGCTAACTTTCCCTTGAGACCAAATCTCATAACACTTTTGAAAGGAGAAACTTTCAAGAAAACCAGATCTCCAACTTGAAATTCTAAAGGCCTACGCCTGCGGTTCGCATAGCTAGCTTGGCTTTCATTAGTTGCCTAATCAGATCTACCTGATCTCTCATCTGCTGCACAAATTCTGGAAAAGATAGCTGCTTCTCCCCCACATCTTCCCAACAGATTTGAGATCTGCACTTCTTCCCATACAATGCTTCAAATGGGGCCATACAAATCGTTACTTGGTAGCTGTTATTGTAAGAAAACTCAACCAGTGACAATGAATCCTTCCAGTTACCACTGAAATCCATAACAAGAGCTCGCAACATATCCTCCAAGGTCTGGATTGTGAGACCTGAAAGCTGATAAGATTAATTGAGTTAATAAATCGGGTTTTATTGAGATCAGCTTTGCATCGATGTTCTTGAAGAAGCTATCGAGTTTTGTTTTAGTCCTTGGAACAAGTCTGGAGAGTTAGAGTTTGGCTTGAGATCTGTTCAGAAGTTAGCGTGGGTCATCGCTGAGTGCTAGCGTTCAGCAGTGGTGACGTGAGCAGTTGTCGCTGGATTGTTGGTTTTCAGTTTTGAGGAGAAAACTGATATCGAGGGCATTCAGATTCTCCTAGCGTGTCTTCAGTAGCGGGTGTTAGTACGTCGTCGTTTGGATTAGTTGGAAAGACAGCGTTTGGATTAGCGAAGAAGACTCAGCTGTGAGTTAGCTTCAGCTGTGTGAGAGATCTGATGTTGCGTTGATATCAGATATTGGTTAGTTGTTCAGCAGTGAGTAGCGGGTGACGTGTCCAGTTGCGACAGTAACTCTCTGCGACGTCGTTTGAGTATTAGAGATCTGTTTTGGCGTAGAGTGAGATCTGTTGTGAGATCTGGGTGCGAGCGGGTATATCAGCTGTGATAGCTTAAGTTGTCGATGGATCTGTTCCTAGTTTCTTTCAGCAGTGAGATTTAAATAGGGAGCTTAGCCTTAGTTCTCTATGATTGTTCCCGACACTTAAATATTTCCCGATAGCAAACTATGTCGTGATACCCTAGCTACTGTTCACCGAACCTTATCTTCTCCGATTGCCGATGATAGACAGCTCCGATTGAAGTAAGAGTGGTAGCGTTGGACTCCTCTTGCTGAGATGCTTTGTTTGGATATTGCTTTCGTACGTTTGCTTGAAGCTGGTGAGGTGTGCGAAGACATCTCCCTTCTGTAGTCTGTTAGCATAAGCGTCGGATTCCGTCCTAGCTTGTTGGGGTAAGTGTTCAGATTCTACCTTGTGTTGTTTAGAGCTCTCTGTTGAGTTAAAGGGGTAGAATAGCACTGGTCGAGTTCGTAGCTCCCAGCTGTTGCTTTTCTGTGTTTTGGTCCTTGAGTAGTTGCTTGTGTTTGGCTTAGCAGGTGGTGGATCTGTGTTGCTCAGACCCTGATTGTAGTAATTGTTGCACAGAGACTTGAGGTACGGATGTGAGCTTGTTTACAGTGTTGAATTAGGCATGGATATTATGTGCTGTTGTGTATGCTTATGTGCTGTTATCTGCTTGCTTGTATTGTGTTGATAATCGCAAGCTGTTCATTGCATACGCATTGTTCATGTGCATTCAGATCCTGTTGAGCTTGCCATGTTTTTGTTGTTCTCTGTGCGTACCAGGATGTTTTTGAGGCTGATCGGGTAACTCACGTACCTCATCTCCCTGCTGGGATCTGTTAGCCACTATGAGCGGAGTGGGTAGCTCCCACATCTCATGAGTTGGGAAACAGCGGGTTGAGTCATGTTGGGCATATGGTATCGTGTGTTGAGACGAGTGGGTAGCTCCATATACTCACACACCCTGTGGCCACTGTCATACTGTTGTTCAGTTGATCCTTTGTTGATGTTGAGAATCTCCTTGAGATCCTTTGGCTCCCTGTGTTTCGGTTGTAGCCTTGCTCTCATGCATAGCACTTGTATTTTATCTGTTTCCATTTAACTGCTGTTTTCAGTTGCTCTCCGTACTGGGGTTTGACCCCATGTCCCTCTGGGGCTTGGTATTGTTTTCCTGTATGTGTTTTCAGGTTACCATGGTTTCTCTGCTGGTCGTGGAGTAGTCCCAATTGGAGGTGCCCCAGGAGGTGGTTAGAGTGTCCCAGTTAGCGTATAGCATATTATGTATCATTACTGATAGCCGGGGGTTGTCCAGTGATTTGTAGTAGTGTTGTTTGGTACTTGATATGTGTTTTAATGTTGTACTGTTTTACTGAATTGTGTGGTTAAATTATGATATTTTAAGTATTGTTTTATTTTAAATTATATGTTTTAATCGTCAGGACAAAGCGAAAATTTTAAGCCACTTTTGTATGCTTCCGCTATTGTTTTGCGTGGTTTAACTCTGAGTAAGGCACGAGGCGTGACATTTTTGGTATCAGAGCTTAAGCTGGGATAAGCTCGATTTATTTGATCACACTTGAGTCTAGGCACAGTGTTGCGTGTTGCATGTGCTTGATTATGTGATTCTGTGTGATCTATGTGATATACTTATCTGTTGTTGTGTGACCTTACCTTCTTAGTGCCTTCGTAGATACCGCCTAGACGTAGGGGTAGAGGTAGAGGGCAGTTTCAGGAAGAGTACGAAGGTCAGAACGAAGAGGAAGCGCAGCGTAGTGTTCCTCGTCGTGGACGCAATAGACAGGTTGACTTGGAGGTAGATGATTTGGCAGCCCATGTAGACGATATGGAATTAGTGATGGCGAGGTTTCAGCGGATGAATCCTCAAACGTTCAATGGAGATGAACCTAGTTCCAATGCTGAGTCTTGGTTGCAGCATATTACCGGGTTGTTCGATCGTGTCAGGTATGACGATGAGCGTAGGCTGCGTTTATCTATGTTTCAGTTGAGGAGAAGCGCCGAGCGTTGGTGGAGAGGTGCTTCTAGGACTCTCGAGGAGACAGGCGTGGGGATTTCGTGGAGTAGCTTTTATACTGCCTTTCGTCAGGAAACGTTCCGGAATCTTATGTGAACGCCAGGGAGCGAGAGTTCGATACCCTGGTCCAGGGTTCTATGTCCGTGGGTGAGTATGCCCGGAGATTCTCTTCTCTTCTTGCCTATGTTTCGCACGTTGCTGGCCGAGAGAAGGCGAAGAGGAACAAGTTCATGGAGGGGCTCAATGAAGAGCCGTATTCGTTTGTGTTGGCGGGTTCATCGGCGAGCTATGTAGAAGCGGTGGACAGGGCTATAGACATTGAGGAAGGATTGCAGAATCTTTGATCGTGTGTTAGGCCGAAAGGAGTGCAAGGTAGTCGTCCCGTGGTTCCGGGAGTGCAACCTTCCCAGTCTGTGCATTCGTCTCAGCCACCCCCACAGCAGCAACAAGTAGCCCAACAGTCTGGACATCAGAGGTTTAGACCTCGTGGTAGACAGTTTAAGAAGAAGTCTGGTTCTAGTTCTTCTGGCTCTGGGAGTTCGAGCAGTGGTAGTAGCTCCAAGGTGGAGTATTGTGGCCAGTGTGGTGGAAAGCACCCAACAGCACAGTGTGTTGGTGTGTAGGGTCGTGCAATGTTTGTGGTCAGTACGGACATTTTTCTAGACTGTGTCCTTTTTCTGGATCGCAGCATACCGCAGCTCCACCGCAGGGTCGAGGTGGATCATCTAGAGGTCGTTCTTTTCCAAGCCAGCAGAAGAGGTTAGCGGAGCCTCAGTTTAGGCCATTTCAGCAGCCTGGTCCTTCGCGGTTACTGTGTCCTTTTTCTGGATCGCAGCATACCGCATCTCCACCGCAGGGTCGAGGTGGATCATCTAGAGGTCGTTCTTTTCCAAGCCAGCAGAAGAGGTTAGCGGAGCCTCAGTTTAGGCCATTTCAGCAGCCTGGTCCTTCGCGGTTTGGACAGTCTTCCCATCCTCAGTTTTCTGGACCTCAGTTTGCCCAAGTGAATGCCATGACTAGGGAGCAGGCGGAGGGCATGCCAGGCGGAGGGATTATCGTAGGTAGTTGATTTGCTTTTGATTTTCCTGCGCGTGTGTTGTTTGATACATGAGCATCACATTCTTTCATTTCTGATGCATTTGTGGTTGAGCATGGTTTGCGTACCACATCTTTGTGTGATGTTGTATCTGTTGCGACTCCTGCCGGCGCGAGCCTGTTCTCCAGGAGATTTTGTTGAATGGCGCTCTTAATTGGCGAGAGTGTGTTGTTAAACCTGATCAGGCTTGTGGATTTTGATTTTATCGTGGGAATGGATGTGTTGTCTAGTTATAGGGCCACTATATATTGTTTCCATGGAGTTGTGCGATTTAGGCCCCAGTCTGGCGAGAAATGGAATTTCTACGGCCAAGATTCCCAGCTGAAGATTCCTTTAGTCTCTGCGATGGAGATGTTTAGCCTGTTGTCGCTAGAGAATGCTGGTTTTATGATCTATGCCTTAGATTCGTCTTCTTCTACGAGCGTAGAGCTTAGTAGGGTTCCCGTGGTTCGACATTTCCAGGAGTGTTTCCTGAAGAGATTCCTGGTTTTCCTCCGAGGCGGGAGATAGACTTCAGCGTTGAGTTGGTACCTCGTAAAACTCCGATCTCGTGTGATCCGTATCGTTTAGCGTCTGTTGAGTTGAGATGTTTAGCCTGTTGTCGCTAGAGAATGCTGGTTTTATGATCTATGCCTTAGATTCGTCTTCTTCTACGAGCGTAGAGCTTAGTAGGGTTCCCGTGGTTCGACATTTCCAGGAGTGTTTCCTGAAGAGATTCCTGGTTTTCCTCCGAGGCGGGAGATAGACTTCAGCGTTGAGTTGGTACCTCGTAAAACTCCGATCTCGTGTGATCCGTATCGTTTAGCGTCTGTTGAGTTGAGGGAGCTTAAGGTTCATCTTAGTTATTTGCTGGAGAAGGGATTCATTAGGCCTAGCATGTCCCTTGGGGAGCGCCTATCTTGTTTGTTAAGAAGAAGGACGGGTCGATGATGATGTGTATCGACTTTAGGCAGTTGAATAAAGCGACGGTGAAGAATAAGTACCCTTTGCCTAGGATCGATGATTTGTTTGATCAGCTTCAGGGTTCGGTTGTGTTTTCTAAGATCGATCTGCATTCGGGATACCATCAGTTGCGCATCCGTGAGAAGGATGTTGAGAAGACTGCGTTTCGTACGGGGTACGGGCATTATGAGTTTCTAGTTATGCATTTTGGTTTAACGAATGCTCCCGCAGTTTTAATGGACTTGATGAATAGAGTCTTTAGAGAGTTCATCGATCGGTTTGTGATTGTGTTTATTGATGACATTTTGGTGTACTCTAAGACTCCGTTGCAGCATAAAGAGAATTTGAAGTTGGTTCTTCAGAAACTACGAGACTCGCAGCTGTATGCTAAGTTCTCCAAGTGCGAGTTTTGGTTAGACCGAGTTGTGTTTCTGGGTCATGTGATTTCTGTTGATGGAATTTCTGTGGATCCCACTATTGGCGAAAGTGGAGGATCCGGATCCCGTTTCCCGAGGGCGCAGCGGAAGTTAAAATTTTGCCCCGAAACGTCGAATACATATCAAATAATCAACGATAAAGATACATAGGATGTTTGAATCGTTACCTTGCTGGCGTCTGGGCGCCTGGCTCCAACCAGATTCACAGGGAATTCTAGCTCTTGATGTAGGCGGCGGTAGATCCTCCTAATCAGGTCCACGACCGGAAACAAGAATCCTTCGTCAGCCTGCACTAGAAGGCCTGACGAATTTGGCACGAACGGAAACTCCTCGAAAAGCTGATCGGAACAAGTCCGATCACGGCAAGAGGCAGCGGACGGCGGAGCGCGGCGGCGCGTGGTGGTCGGTCGAGAGAAGGGAGGATGGCGGCGCAATTTGGAGCTAGGGTTGTGAGAGTAAGTTATGTTCTAGCCCTAGACCAACTCTACTAATTAAAGATGGTACATGGGCTTGAACCGGCCCAATGGACTTGGGTCAAACCCAGGTCCATATGAACATTCGGTTCATTTAATTCGCCGTGGTTTCATCATAATCCCAATCGACGATCAGATCGGATCGATCGACTCAGTTTCCAAAACTGAGTATTATGATGTGAAAACTATTTTTCAGACCACCTAGTCCAAAATTAAAGTTTAGCCCTCAACTTTGGGAAATCGCAATTCGACCCCTGTTGACTTTTAGGAAGTCGCACCCCTAAAATTCTCCTCCTATGCTCAACACATTGAGCTTAGTTTCCGTGCGGGAATCATGAATCCAGTACTTGTGTTACCCTCAATGGTTCAGGGATACAGCTAGCCGTGGGCCCACAACCGTTGTGACTCCGGAATCACAATTTCGGACTTGCCCATCGGATCATGGTAAAGTGCCTAGCAACATCGCCCCATGATCCCCTATGTATCAGTGATAGTGCCTGCAAGAACCAGTTGGTCGTGGTTAGCGTACAGTACGGTCCTTTCAACACATATATCCCGATCAGATCAACGACCATTGGTAAATCGAGAGTCGCTAAAGATCCGATAGCTATGCATACATCTTGGAGATCAAATAGTTGTTGGGAACCGTGGCGGATCCGGATCCCATTTCTCGGCGAGGCAGCGGAAGAATAAAATTAGGCCGGGAAACGTTCAATACAATTCAAAACTACTGCAAACTACGAACCATTCATAGGATGATTAGTAGATTACCTTGCTGGAGACTTGCGCCTGGCTCCAACCGGAATTACAAGAAGACCGGCTCTTCACGGTAGGCGGCTGTAGATTCGTCAATCAGGTCCATGACCGGAAGGGAGACTCCTTCGTCTGCCTGCACTAGAAGGCCTGACGAGATCAGCACGGACGGATTCACCTCAAAAAATTGATCGGAGCAAGTCCGATCACTGGCGGCAAGGCGGCGGCCGACGGCGGGAGATGCGGCGGCGGCGGCGGCCGTGTGTGGGAGAAGAGGAAGAGTCGGCCGAGAGTTTAGTGTAGGGTTAGGGTGTGTGTCTGAATTACTTAGTTACAATAAAGCCCTTAAGTCTAATTAAATAGACTAGCAATGGACTTGAACCGGCCCAACGGGCCCGGGTCCAAATGACGATATCCATCGCTGCGACTTCATCGTAACTCCGATCGCCGATCAGATCGGACCGATCGACTCAGTTTCCAAAACTGAATATTATGATATGAAAAACAATTTTTCAGAACCCCAGTGCAAAATGACCGTTTTGCCCCTCAACAGCGGGAAATCACGATTTGACCCCTGTTGATGTTGGGATCCGGATCACGCCCCCCGGCGAGGCAGCGGAAGAACAAAAATTAACTGCCGAGAGACGATCAATACGATAAACAATACAAATCTATGACATTCATAGGGCGTTCAAAGTCACTACCTTGCTGGCACTTGTGCCTGGCACCAACCGGAATTACAAGAACGCCGGCTCTTCTCGGTAGGTGGCGGTAGATCCGTCAATCAGGTCCATGACCGGAATCGATCTCCCTCCAATCAGCCTGCACTAGAAAACAACGGTCCAGGTAAGGGCTTCGTAAGTGGATCAGCCACGTTGTCTGCAGAGGCGACTCTCTCAACTGCTATGTCACCTCTAGCCACAATATCCCGGATTATGTGGTATTTCCTCGGTATGTGTTTGGATCTTTGGTGAGACCTGGGCTCCTTTGCTTGCGCAACGGCACCCGTGTTGTCGCAGTACACCGGGACTGGACCAACTCCATTAGGAATGACGCCCAACTCTTGGACGAAATTTCTTATCCAAACGGCCTCCTTAGCAGCAGCTGATGCTGCGATGTACTCAGCCTCAGTGGTTGAATCCGCGATGGTGTCTTGCTTGGAACTCTTCCAAGAGACAGCACCACCATTGAGCATGAATACAAATCTAGAGGTTGATTTCGAATCATCCACGTCACACTGGAAGCTAGAATCAGTGTAGCCTTCCAGTTTCAGTTCACCACCCCCATAGACCATGAACATATTTTTAATCCTTCGCAAATACTTAAGAATATCCTTCACAGCCTTCCAATGTAATTGGCCGGGGTTGGCCTGGTAGCGGCTCGTGACACTCAGAGCATATGCGACATCCGGTCTAGTCGAGATCATGTCATACATAATACTACCTATTGCCGAGGCATATGGCACACGTGTCATACTCTCTATCTCCTCATCAGTCTTCGGACACATAGACTTAGATAGAGTGACCCCGTGGCACATAGGTAGGTGTCCTCTCTTGGACTCTTCCATAGAGAACCTCTTAAGTATGGTATCTATGTAGGTGGCCTGGGTGAGTCCGAGCATCCGTTTCGATCTATCCCGATAGATCTGTATTCCAAGAATATAGGATGCTTCACCCATGTCCTTCATCGAAAATCTACTAGATAACCAGACTTTATTTGACTGCAGCATTCCTACATCATTCCCAATGAGTAGAATGTCATCAACATAAAGTACTAGGAATGTCACAGCGCTTTTAACTACCTTCTTATACACACATGGCTCCTCGGGATTCTTGATGAAACCGAATTCCTTAATTGTTTCATCGAATCTCAGGTTCCAACTTCGCGATGCTTGTTTGAGACCGTAGATCGATCTCTGAAGCTTGCATACCTTATGCTCACTTCCAACAGATGTGAAACCCTCAGGCTGCGTCATATAGATCTCTTCCTTAATGTTTCCATTAAGGAACGCAGTTTTCACATCCATTTGCCATATCTCATAGTCATACCATGCGGCTATGGCAAGTAAGATTCTAATTGACTTGAACATTGCGACTGGCGAGAAGGTTTCATCATAGTCAACACCTTGCCTTTGAGTGTAACCTTTCGCGACCTGTCGTGCCTTGTAGGTCATTACCTTATCATCAGGCCCAAGTTTCCTCTTGTATACCCATTTGCACCCAATAGGAACAATTCCTTCGGGAGGGTTAACAAGAGTCCAAACTTGGTTCGCATGCATCGAGTCTAACTCAGACTGCATTGCTTCAAGCCACAAATTAGAATCTGCATCGGAAATTGCCTCCTTGAAAGTTCTTGGATCAGATCCAACAACTTGATCACCTTGATCATCTTCGAGACAAGACTCACAAGTCGGTAAGGAGTTAATGTCTGACAGATCAAACATGTCACTCCTAACTAACTTGTTCATCCTACTTAGAGAAATAGACCTAGCCTAGCGTGACCAAAGTTGTGCTGGGTTCAAGTTATCATTGTTTCCTTTTAATCGTTGTTGTATGTGTTTCGACATCGCGAGTTGGAACGTCTTTTAATTTAAGGTGTACAAATCGTTTTCGCGTTCCCCAATACCAATTAAACATTCATTCTTGTAAATATTACAAATCGAATTAGCAAACATACAAGAATATCCATCACTATCAAGCATAGAAACAGAAATAATGTTCTTTATTAATTCGGGAACAAACAAAACGTTTCTCAATAACAACTTAAAATCAGAAGACAGAAATAAATAAACATCTCCTATAGCTAATGCAGCAACTCTTGCTCCATTGCCAAGCCTCAAGTGGGTTTCACCCTCTCTAAGACGTCGGCTTCTTGTCATCACCTGCAAATCATTGCAGATATGAGATCCACATCCGGTATCAAGTACCCAAGAAGTCGAATTAAGAGACATATTTATTTCAATATAGAACATATCTTTCGCAGTTCGCAACTGCTCGAGGTACTCCTTGCAGTTCCTCCTCCAATGCCCAGGCTTGTGGCAGTGGTGGCAAACATCCTCAGACTTGTTCGGCTTGGAAGCCTTTGCCTTTGGCTTCTTAGTGGGCTGTTCCTCCTTCGCAGGGGCAGAACGCTTCTTTCCCTTGCGCCTGGGCCCTTTCTTCGCAGAGGAAGAAGAGCCCATGAGGAGGACGGGCTTGTCCTTCTTTATGGTTCCTTCGAACACTACAAGCATGTTAACCACCTCTTCAAGGGTGGCTGCCAGCTTGTTCATGTTGAAGTTGACCACAAAGGGGTCTAATGCAGCAGGCAGTGAGAGGAGAAGCAAATCCACTGACAGCTTGTGTGGAAGTGTGATATCAAGGCCCGACAGCTTTTCAACGGGCCCAATCATACGAACCCCATGCTCGCGGACCGAAGTCCCATCGCGCATGCGGATCGTCATAAGCTCCTTGACAGCCGTGAACCTCTCACGTCGAGAGTTCTCCCCGTACAATTCTTTGAGATAAAAAAGTATGTCAGCAGGATACTTTGTCTTCTCAAAGCGCCGTTGCATTTCATTGGACATCGATGCCATCACATAGCATCGAGCTTTAACCTCGTCTTCCCACCATTTTTAAGCGTAACCAGCTCCTCAGGGCTGATATCGGCAGGGGCTTCCTTCGGTGGGCACTTCTCTATCGTATAAAGAAGTTTCTCCGAAGCCAACACAAGGTTGAGGTTGCGGAGCCAGTCTTGGTAGTTCAGACCGGTGAACTTGTTGCTATCCAGTATAGCAGCGAGTGGGTTTTTGAACGAAGACATTATTAATGCATTTATACTGAAAAGAAAACAGACAATCATCACTAACTATATATAAAATAATCGCTAAGACATAAAACAAGGTCGTTAAGTTTTATGAATTACCCTCCCACTATTATAACGATTTCACCACCCTCTAATGAAATCAAGAAAGCAAGTTTCCTTAGTGGGTACACGGAGCCCAATCAAGCGATCATGGTCCCGAATAATATCAGCCAACCATGACCCCCAAAAGGTAGTTTCCGATTACAACCGGTGCAACCTCCATGTATTCACCTCACGTCCAGTAAGGGCCCAATAATATGACGCCGTTTACTATCACGTGTCAAGATGACCCATCAATGTTGAGTCGTGAAGGACGGTCCCCTTAACGTCCCCAATAATATGAGCCAACGTTAAAGGAAGTTCCAACCGACTCACAACAATTTTCAATGGCGTGGACAGCTTTCCGGCATACATAACCCCCTCAATAATATGAGTCGGGTCATGTATACGGGTAGCATCGGCGTACACCCATTGTTGATGGAAGGTAGGGCGATTTAAACAATTTTAAATTCCCTTAGGTTTATCGAATAAACTTTTATCTTGATATCAGTTTTAAATCATATTTAAAACGAGGGATTTTATTTGTGAAAATTTGGTCTCATGAAAATATTTTAAATCATATTTAAAACATGCGGATTCAACTAACTATATATCACATATATAAACATTGGGATGATCGATCGCGAGAGCTATGCGGTCCATGGTTGCCAATCACGGACCTGGGTCCAATCCTAGGTGATATGCAATATGCAATGCAATCCTATTACATTTGCTTCCGGTTTTACAGATCTTCGGTCTTCAGTATCTTTGATCGTCATGGGCCCACCATCTTCAAAAGTCCTCCCACTAAGTCTAGTAATTTACAATAAATTTCCATGACAAATAAGGGATACATTTTAAGGGGTGGGAACGGGCCACAAACAGACCCACTTTTATAAAATGATAATCAACAATATTTACAAACCGAAATCATAAAAACCTATCGCATACACCTAACACATTGGGCAAGGCTCTCGATCATCCCAATCATGCAATAAATCTAATTAATATGCATAAATTAAATAATCAAATTATTTATCGCAAAATAATATTTCAAACATAAAATCGCATTTTATAATAAAATCGTATTTTGTCGATAAAATCAAATTTTAATCAACAAAATCATATTTCATTATAAAATCATATTTTACAATTAAAATCGTATTTTGCTATTTTAATTGCAACATATTGGGCCAAAAACAATTTTGGGCCCAAAAATCTCAAAATTTCAAAATCGACCAAAATGGTCCCGATATCGAATATCGGCCCAAAAACTTCACGGGCTGCCCGGAACAGGCCCGAACTAAACCTAGAAGAAAAATTCAGCCGTCACAACAATCTGCCGGAGATCGTCGCCGGACGGCGGCCACACGGCAGTGGCCGCCGCCAATAATTCACACGGCAGCAGCATCGCCGCTCCAAGCGCGACGCACGGCCGCGCGCCAAGAGCGGCGCCTAGCAGCCCGCCTGCTGGCCATCAAATGCGCAACCGGTGCGCGCATCGTCGGCCACCATCGCGCAACAGATTGCGCGGCGTCCAGCAGCCAGCGGCCGATCTCCATGCGTGAAGCGGCGCCAAGCATCCGGCCACCATGCGCAACATCATCGCGCGAAGGAGGCAGCAGATCACGCAACACTCGCGCAAGACAGCAGCAACAATGATCGACGATCAGGCGCGGCCATGCACGCCCGCGCGCGCGCCATCGCACGGCCATCAAACACGACCATCGCGCGGCCGCGCGCGCCATCGCGCGCTCATGTTGTCGCCGCCGCACGCGGCGGCGGTCGGCTGCCCCGAAAAAAAATTTTTTTTTTGATTCAATCTGAAAATTAGAGATTAGATACAATTATGGCAACGATTATATTGAAGGATCCGAGCCATAGCTCTGATACCACTGTTGGGAACCGTGGCGGATCCGGATCCCGTTTCCCGGCGAGGCCACGGAAGAATAAAATTTGGCCGGGAAACGTTCAATTCAACTACTGCAAACTACGAACCATTCATAGGATGATTAGTAGATTACCTTGCTGGCGACTTGCGCCTGGCTCCAACCGGAATTACAAGAAGACCTGCTCTTCACGGTAGGCGGCTGTAGATTCGTCAATCAGGTCCACGACCGGAAGGGAGACTCCTTCGTCAGCCTGCACTAGAAGGCCTGACGAGATCAGCGCGGACGGATTCACCTCAAAAAATTGATCGGATCAAGTCCGATCACCGGCGGCAGGCGGCGGCTGACGCGGGAGATGCGGCGGCGGCGGCGGTCGTGTGTGGGAGAAGAGGAAGAGTCGGCCAAGAGTTTAGTGTAGGGTTAGGGTGTGTGTAATCTGAATTACTTAGGTACAATAAAGCCCTTAAGTCTAATTAAATATACTAGCAATGGACTTGGACCGACCCAACGGGCCCGGGTCCAAATGACGATATCCATCGCTGCGATTTCATCGTAATTCTGATCACCGATCAGATCGGACCGATCGACTCAGTTTCCAAAACTGAATATTATGATATGAAAAACAATTTTTCAGATCATCTAACCCTAAATTGCAAAATGACCGTTTTGCCCCTCAACAGCGGGAAATCACGATTTGACCCCTGTTGACTTTTAGGAAGTCGCACTCCTTAGAATCCTCCTCCTATGCTCAACACATTGAGCTCACTATCCGTGCGGGAATCTCGAATCCAGTACTTGTGTGACCCTCAATGGTTCAGGGATACGGCTAGCCGTGGGCCCACAACCATTGTGGCTCCGGAATCACAATTCCGGACTTGCCCAACGGATCATGATAAGAGCGTCTAGCAACATCTCCCCATGATCCCCTAGGTATCACTGATAGTGCCTGCAAGAACCAGTTGGTCGTGGTTAGCGTACAGTACGGTCCTTTCAATCCATATATCCCGATCAGATCAACGACCATTGGTAAATCGAGAGTCGCTAAAGATCCGATAGCTATGCATACATCTTGGAGATCAAATAGTGACATCACGAGTGTAACTAGGTAAACGTACCTAAAACACTTCTAGTACTCTGGCCAGAGATTTATACACTATCGTCTCCTCAGATAACATAGGATATCCACGGATGTCTGCGAGCGGTGAATCCTCGACAACGATGCATCGACTCCTACATGCATCGGGGTCTCACCCAATCCCGCCGCCTAATGACCCCAAGTGAGTCGGCAAATGGGTCAAAGTGAAACGCCTATCATGTAGAGTCTCAATGACGTTTCGAGTCGTGAGGACTAATCAGTACAACCAAGACCTCGGACTTATCCACTCGACAAATGGTAACCACTTGGAAAGTCCGAACGAGGGTAGTTCTCTCAATGACGTTTCGAGTAGTGAGTACTAATCAGTACAACCAAGACCTCGGACTTATCCACTCGACAAATGGTAACCACTTGGAAAGTCCGAACGAGGGTAGTTCGATAGATCACCAGGTCACTATCCATCTTCATGCTCAGAACATCACAATGTTCCCTACCAATGAAACATGGTACTTCACATCGTAGATGCTAGTCTCAAGCTCGGGCGGCCTTATCCTCATTTTGACGGCCCAATCGACTAGGAACGAATTCAGAATACACAGTGACTATTAGATGTGTTTCATGATAGCCATCATATCCACTATCACATCTAACATACACTATGGTGCATTCTAGGTCTTTATCCAACACCATTGTTAACATTATAATCATAATGAAAATAAAGAATGCCATAAAAGGAATGCGTATATCATATATAAAGATCGTTATACACAAGAGTCAATAAAACCCACGCGCCACAAGTTGGCTAGTTGGGCATCTACTCTAACACCCAGTAAGGTTGAGGCAGTAATTAACTGGGAGCGTCCCAAGAATGTTGCTGAGATTCATAGTTTCTTGGGTTTGGCTGGCTATTATCGGCGGTTTATAGAAGGATTTTCGAGTATAGCTAAGCCAATGATGCAGTTGACTCAGAAAGACAAGAGGTTTGTGTATTGAGCAATGCGAGAATAGTTTTCTGTTGCTCAAGGAGAAGCTAACTACTGCGCCTGTGTTAGCTCTGCCGTGTGGTTCAGGAGGTTTCGTTGTTTGTGCAGATGATTCCTTGAATGGATTGGGTTGTGTGTTGATGCAGAATGGTCGAGTCATTGCGTATGCCTCTTGTCAGTTGAAACCGCATGAGACTCGTTACCCAGTTCATGATTTGGAGTTAGCAGTAGTGGTTTTTGCTTTGAAGATTTGGCTTCACTACCTGTATGGTGAGCATTTTGTGGTGTACTCCGACCACAAGAGTCTTCAGTATCTGTTTTCTCAGTCAGATTTGAACATGAGACAGCGTAGATGGATGGAGCTGCTTAAGGATTTTGATTGTGAGATCAAATATCAGCCTGGGAAAGTGAATGTAGTTGCTGATGCATTTAGCAGAAAGGCACAAGTGGCGATGTTGGCTTTGATGCAGATTTCGAATTTCCATGACCATCTAAGCACTACTGGTTGGTGATTTTACCCAGCTGAGGTGTCAGGCCCCGTGCTAATTACTGACAGTTAACACATATAAAGCGCATAAACACGGAAGCTTAAAATCAGGGCTTAAATTTTTCGAAATACTATGGGCCTGAACTTCAAATCATACATTCAAAATATTCAATACTCAAAATATGAGTTAACTCAAACTCATACAACACGTAACCATAAAATATCAATTCAAAAGACAGATCCTCAAATACATGATAACACGGGGCATCCCCCGGTTCAATACATATCATAAATAAACTGGGACTCGGGGATGCGGGGATCGACCAGCTGAACTTCCGCTCTGCCCAGCTAGGTTACCTGAAACTCCTGCAACTGGGCACGCAGACCCAAACAACAAAAGCAGGAAAACAAGTACGAGGTCAAGCCTCAGTACGAAGAGCTATCAAAGCAGATAAACATGCAACATGCTAAAGATCAATGCTATGAATGCATGAGGCTGTCAAGGAAAATCGGTCAGCTAGGCCAGTGCATCAACCGGCAATCAAATCAAGTCGCCTCTATACCACGGTCTATCAACCGGGAAATCATCGGTCCGACAAGAGCGAGGACGTCTGCCACCACTGCCACAAGGCTAGCAGTTGCGAACTGCAAAAGGTATGTTCTATATTGAAATAAATATGTCTCTTAATTCAACTTCTTGGGTACTTGATACCGGATGTGGATCTCATATCTGCAATGATTTGCAGGTGATGACAAGAAGTCGACGTCTTAGAGAGGGTGAGACCCACTTGAGGCTAGGCAATGGAGCAAGGGTTGCTGCAGTAGCTATAGGGGATATTGTTTTATTTCTGTCTTCAAATTTTAAGTTGTTGCTATGAGACGTTTTATTTGTTCCTGAGTTAATTAAAAACATTATTTCTATTCCTATGCTTGATAGAGATGGATATTCTTGTATGTTTGCTAATTCGATTTGCAATATTTACAAGAATGAATGTTTAATTGGAATTGGGGAACGCGTAAACGATTTGTACACCTTAAAACTAAAAGACGTTCCAACTCGCGATGTCGAAACACACACAACAACGATTAAACGGAAACACGATAACTTAAACCCAGCACAACTTTGGCACGCTAGGCTAGGTCACATTTCCCCAAGCAGGATGAACAAGCTGGTTAGGAGTGACTTGTTTGATCTGTCAGACATCAACTCTCTACCGACTTGTGAGTCCTGTCTGAAAGGAAAGATGACCAAGCGACCCTTCAAGGGCAAGGGTGAAAGTGCCCAAGGCCTATTGGATTTGATCCATACTGATGTGTGCGGCCCTCTTCAATCCTCGCCTGCTGATTCACTAAGATCCATCGAAGTGTTCAGCAGAAGTCTATCAGCAGAAATCTTCTCTTTTCTTTTCGTAAAATTCAGCAGCAACAACTAAACAACAATCGCATGAAAACGCTTCAAAACGACACCGTTCCCACTTATCAAAACGACGCCGTAGCAAACTCCAGCTGACAACAGCTCTCGCAAGCAAAACAACCAAGAGCTGATAGCAGCTCTCTCTAAAACAATTCATCTGCTGGTCGCGCGAAATCACTCAAAACGACGACGCATCTACTAATCCAAAACGACGCCACTTTGATTACGCAAGCATTGCTGCCAACAGCTGATCTCTAAACGCAAAGCTCAAAACGCAGCGTTTCAACTAATTCAAACGACGCCGCTTGACAACGCTCTTGCAATTGCGCGCCTGCTGGTCAGCAGCAACCATCGCAACGTAAATACTACCAGCAGTAAGTAATACGTCACGCCTACGTCATCATATCTATCGATAGCTCTCACGACTAATTCCACGAACCATCAGCTGATCACTGTTCACAAGCGCCTCTGCTGAAATCAATAGTCAACACTCCAAAAATGTTGACTAACGCGTGTCACTACCTCGCTCAATCTCACGCTACATGCAACATCTACCAGCAGCAACCTCAAACTCGACGCTAAACCAGCAGCTCTCATTGCGTCACGCTGACGATATCGCTGCTGATTCAAAATTCACCAGCACGAGCTACAGTAACTTTGACCAGCGTTGACTTCATCAAAAATCGATACTTCTCATTTCTTAAACTAGCGCTGCGGCTGAGGAACCTTATAACATTCGCATAAACCTCCAACCACACGTGATTAATCCCAAACCAAATCAATTAATCACTAATCTAACTTCTCAATCCTCACATGAGGATTATGTTGTGGTGTCACTTTTCAAGTTGAGCCACAGATTGTTGCTAGCATTAGAGCATCTCAGAGGACTGATCCATCCATCCATGAGTTGAAGATGAAGGTGAGAGCAGGACAATTGGAGGACTATTCTGTTTCTTCTGATGGTTGTTTGAGGTTTCGTGGCAGGATGTTTGTGCCAAATATGGTTGATCTTAAGGAAGAGATCTTGCGAGAAGCGCATTTCAGTAGATACAGTGTCCACCCTGGTGCAAGGAAGATGTACCACGCCTTGAAGCAGCATTACTGGTGGGCAGGTTTGAAGAGTGATGTCGCTGATTTTGTAGTCCAATGTCTGAATTGTCAGCAAGTCAAGGCAGAAAGGATGAGACCTGGTGGTTTGTTGCAAAGCTTAGAGGTGCCCCAATGGAATTGGGAGCACATAGCTATGGATTTTGTAACGCATTTTCCTCATTCCAGCAGAGTTTGTGATCGGTTTGGGTTGTTGTAGACAGATTTTCGAAGTCTGCACACTTCATTCCCTACAACATGAGCTATTCTTTGAAGAAGATGGTGAAGCTGTACATAGATTTCGTGGTACGTTTGCATGGTGTGCCAGTTTCGATTGTTTCAGATCGTGATACTTGATTTACTTCCACGTTTCGGAAGAGTTTGCAAACAGATTTGTGGACTAGATTGGCTATGAGTACAGCGTATCACCCCCAGACAGATGGCCAATCTTAGAGAACTATCTAGATTTTAGAGGATATGTTGAGAGCTGTTGTGATGGATTTTAGTGCTAGCTGGCAAGACTCGTTGTCTTTGGTTGAGTTTTCTTACAATTAACAGCTATCAGATCACGATTGAAATGGCACCATTTGAGGCTTTGTATGGTCAGGAAGGCAGATCGCCAATATGTTGGGAAGAAGTGGGGGAGAAGCAGCTGTCTTCTCCAGAGTTTGTGCAGCAGATGAGAGATCAGGTGGATTTAATTCTCCAGAGAATGAAAGCTGCACAAGATCGCCAAGCTAGTTATGCGAATAAAAGGCATAGGCCTTTAGAATTTGAGGTTGGTGATCTAGTTTTCCTTAAGGTTTCTCCTTTCCGCAGTGTTATGAGATTTGGTCTCAAGGGAAAGTTAGCTCCTCGTTATGTTGGTCCTTATGAGATCTTAGAGAGGATTGGCCCTTTGGCATATCATTTGCTGTTGCCACCAGATTTGTATTCCTTACATGATTTGTTTCATATTTCGATGTTGAGGAAATATGAGCCAGATCCCTCGCATGTGTTAAGAACTGATGAGGTTGAGTTAGATCGGTCTTTGAGTTACGTTGAATATCCATTGCAGATCTTGGATAGAAAAGAGAAACAGCGGAGGAATAAAACCATTCCTTTGGTGATGGTTCAGTGGAGCAAACATGTTAGGGAAGAAGCTACTTGGGAACTGGAAGAGAAGATGCAGCGTGAGTGGCCGCATCTATTTCAGTGAGCTTAGTATCAGATTTCAGTAGCTAGTTTGTTCCTTGCTTTTCCAGTGGTTGCTGGTGGTTGTTTCCCCAGTTATATTGAACTCTTGTCTTGAGCTGTTTGATTTCGAGGACGAAATCCTGTTTTAGTGGGGGGAGATGTGAGACCTAAAAGCTGATAAGATTAATTGAGTTAATTAATCGTGTTTTATTGAGATCAGCTTTGCATCGATGTGCTTGAAGAAGCTATCGGGTTTTGTTTTAGTCCTTGGAACAAGTCTGGAGAGTTAGAGTTTGGCTTGAGATCTGTTCAAAAGTTAGCGTGGGTCATCACTGAGTGCTAGCGTTCAGCAACGGTGACGCGAGCAGTTGTCGCTGGATTGTTGGTTTTCAGTTTTGAGGAGAAAACTGATATCGAGGGCATTCAGATGTCTCCTAGCGTGTCTTCAGTAGCGGGTGTTAGTACGTCGTTGTTTGGATTAGTTGGAACGACAGCGTTTGGATTAGCGAAGAAGACTCAGCTGTGAGTTTCGTTAGCTTCAGCTGTGTGAGAGATCTGATGTTGTGTTGCTATCATATGTTGGTTAGTTGTTCAGCAGTGAGTAGTGGGTGACGTGTCCAGTTGCGACATTAACTCTCTGCGACGTCGTTTGAGTTAGTAGAGATCTGTTTTGGCGTAGAGTGAGATCTGTTGTGAGATCTGGGTGCGAGCGGGTATATCAGCTGTGATAGCTTAAGGTGTCGGTGGATCTGTTCCCAGTTTCTTTCAGCAGTGAGATTTAAATAGGGAGCTTAGCCTTAGTTCTCTATTATTGTTGACACTTATAATATTTCCCGATAGCAAACTCTGTCGCGATACCCTAGCTACTGTTCACCGAACCTTATCTTTTCTGATTGCCGATGGTAGAAAACTCCGATTGAAGTAAGAGTGGTAGCGTTGGACTCCTCTTACTGAGACGCTTTGTTTGGATATTGCTTTCGGACGTTTGCTTGAAGCTGGTGAGGTGTGCGAAGACATCTCCCTTCTGTAGTCTGTTAGCATAAGAGTCGGATTCCGTCCTAGCTTTTTGGGGTAAGTGTTCAGATTCTACCTTGTGTTGTTTAGAGCTCTCTGTTGAGTTAGAGGGGTAGAATAGCACTGGTCGAGTTCGTAGCTCCTAGCTGCTTTTTGGGGTAAGTGTTCAGATTCTACCTTGTGTTGTTTAGAGCTCTCTGTTGAGTTAGAGGGGTAGAATAGCACTGGTCGAGTTCGTAGCTCCTAGCTATTTCTTTTCTGTGCTTCGGTCCTTGAGTAGTTGCTTGTGTTTGGCTTAGCAGGTGGTGGATCTGTGTTGATCAGACCCTGGTTGTAGTACTTGTTGCACAGAGACTTGAGGTACGGATGTGAGCTTGTTTACAGTGTTGAATTAGGCATGGATATTATGTGTTGTTGTGTATGCTTCTGTGCTGTTATCTGCTTGCTTGTATTGTGTTGATAATCGCAAGTTGTTCATTGCATACGCATTGTTCATGTGCATTCAGATCCTGTTGAGCTTGTCTTGTTGTTGTTGTTCTCTGTGCGTACCAGGATTCTGTTGAGGCTGAGCGGGTAACTCCCGTACCTCATCTCCCTGCTAGGATCTGTTAGCCACTATGAGCGGAGTGGGTAGCTCCCACATCTCATGAGTTGGGCAACAGCGGGTTGAGTCATGTTGTGCATCTGGTATCGTGTGTTGAGACGAGTGGGTAGCTCCATATACTCACACACCCTGTGGCCACTGTCGTACTGTTGTTCAGTTGATCCTTTGTTGCTGTTGAGCATCTCCTTGAGATCCTTTGGCTCCCTGCGTTTCGGTTGTAGCCTTGCTCTCATGCATAGCACTTGCATTTTATCTGTTGCCATTTAACTGCTGTTTTCAGTTGCTCTCCGTACTGGGGTTTGACCACATGTCCCTCTGGGGCTTGGTATTGTTTTCCTGTATGTGTTTTCAGGTTACCATGATTTCTCTGCTGGTCGTGGAGTAGACCCAATGGAGGTGCCCCAGGAGGTGGTTAGAGTGTCCCAGTTAGCGTATAGCATATTATGTATCAGTACTGATAGCCGGGGGTTGTCCTGTGCTTTGTAGTAGTGTTGTTTGGTACTTAATATGTGTTTTAATGCTGTACTATTATACTGAATTGTGTGGTTAAATTGGGATATTTTAAGTATTGTTGTATTTTTAAATTATATGTTTTAATTGTCAGGCGAAAGCGAAAATTTTAAGCCACTTTTGTATGCTTCCGCTATTGTTTTGTGTGGTTTAACTCTGAGTAGAGCACGAGGCCTGACATGGATAGTTGTCTCAGATTGGCCATCGGTTTGGGGATGATAAGCTGTACTCATAGCCAATCTAGTGTCCAAAGCTATTTGCAAACTCTTCCAAAATCTGGAAGTAAACCTCGGATCCTGATCTGAAACAATGGATACAGGCACCCCATGCAATTGCACCACGAAATCTATGTACAGTTTCGCCATTTTCTTCAAAGAATTCGTCATATTGTAGGGAATGAAGTGAGTAGACTTCGAAAGTCTATCAATTACAACCCAAATAACATCATAACCTCGGCTGGAACGAGGCAAATGGGTCACAAAATCCAATTCCATGTGCTCTCAATTCCATTGGGGCACTTCTAAACTCTGTAATAGACCACCAGGTCTCATCCTTTATGTCTTAACTTTCTGACAATTCAGACATCGAGCGACAAAACCAGCAACATCGCTCTTCAAACCTGCCCACCAATAGTGTGGCTTCAAGGCATGGTACATCTTCCTTTCACCGAGATGGACACTATGTCTACTACAGTGAGCTCTCTCAATTTCTCCTCATTCAAATCAATCATATTTGGCACTACCAACCTGCCACAAAATCTCAAACATCCATCAGACGTGACAGAATAGTCTTCCAACTGTCCAGCTCGAGTCTTCAACTTCAGCTCATGGATATATGGATCTGTTCTATGAGCTTCTCTAATATTTGCAACAATCTGTTTCTCCACTTGAAAAGAAGATACCACAACATAATCATCACCTGGGTAGAAACGCCAACCAGTAGTGATGAACCTTCGAAATCTGCAACGAAGCAAGCATTGACACTTGAGCTTTTCTGCTCAATGCATCAGTAACTACATTCACTTTCCCAGGTTGATATTGGATCTCACAATAAAAATCCTTAAGCAGCTCCATCCATCTACTCTGTCTCATGTTCAAATCTGGCCGAGATAAAAGATACTGAAGACTCTTGTGGTCCATATACACCACAAATTGCTCGCCATACAGATAGTGGCGCCAAATCAAGGCAAAGACCACGGATGCCAACTCCAAATCATGATTGGGTATCGAGTCTCATGCGGTTTCAACTGACGAGAGGCATACGCAATGACTCAACCATTCTTCATCGGCACACAACCCAATCAATTAAGCGAAGCATCCGAACAAACCACAAAACCACCTGAACCCGAAGGTAAAGCTAAAACTGGTGCTGTAGCTAGCTTCTCTTTGAGAAACTGAAAGTTGTTCTCGCATTCTTCTGTCCAAACAAATCTATTGTTCTTTTGGGTCAACTGGGTCATAGGCCTAGCTATACTAGAGATCCCTCGATAAAGCGGCGATAATAGCTAGCCAATCTCAAAAAGCTACGAATCTCTGAAACATTCTTGGGACATTCCCAGTCCACAACAGCCTCTACCTTACTGGGATCAACAGACAATCCATCGGCCGAAATGACATGACCCAGAAATACTACTCTATCCAACCAAAACTCGCATTTGGAGAACTTATCATACAGCTACGAGTCTCGTAAAGTTTGGAGAACCAACCTCAAATGATCTTTATGTTGCATCGGAGTATTCGAGTACACCAATATGTCATCGATGAACACAATCACAAACTGATCGATGAACTCTCGAAATACTCGGTTCATCAAATCCATGAAAACTGCAGGGGCATTAGTCAAACCAAAAGGCATAACAAAAAACTCATAATGCCAATATCTAGTCCGAAACGTAGTTTTCGCAACATCTTCCTCTCGTATACGCAACTGGTGATACCCCCGAAAACAGATCGATCTTAGAAAATATAGCTGAACCCTAAAGCTGATCAAACAAATCATTGATCCTCGGTAAAGGTACTTATTCTTCACGGTAGCCTTATTCAGTTGCCGAAAATCAATACACATCCTCATGGAACCATCCTTCTTCTTCACAAACAAGATAGGAGCTCCCCACGGTGATATGCTCGGTCGAATAAAACCTTTCTCCAGCAAATCACTAAGTTGTACCTTAAGCTCCCTCAACTCAGCTGGTGCTAAACGATACGGGGTTTGCGAGATAGGAGCTGTACCAGGTACCAACTCAATGCTGAAGTAGATCTCCCTTCTCGGAGGAAAGTCAGGAATCTCCTCGGGGAACACATCGGGGAAATCACGAGCAACAGGGATATCACTAAGCTCCACACACGATGACAATGATGCGTCCAAAGCATAGATCATGAATCCAGAATTCTCCAACGACATAAGGCTAAACATATCCATCGCAGAGATCAACATAATCTTCGATTGGGAATAGAGGTCGTAAAAGTTCCACTTCTCGCTAGACTGGGGCCGAAAATGCACAACGCCATGGAAACAATCCACGGTGGCCCTAGAACTAGACAACACGTCCATTCCCACAATGCAATCAAAATCCCACATCACTATCCGAATCAAGTTTGCTACCAACACATTTTCACCAACCTAAGAATTCCATTCAACAAAATCTCTTGGGAGAATAGGCTCGCACCGGTAGGAGTCGCAACAGAAACAACATCACATAAAGAAGTTGTATGCAAACCATGCTCAATCACAAATTCATCTGCTATAAACGAATGTGATGCTCCAGTATCAAACAATACACGTGCAGGAAAATCAAAGACAGTACAATTACCTGCAATCACTCCTCCTAGCGTGCCCTCTGTTTGCTCCCTAGTCATGGCATTCAACTGGGCATGCTGAGGTCCTGAGAACTGGGGCCGGGAAGACTGTCCAAAACTCGAAGGACCAGGTTGCTAAAATGGCCTATACTAAGCTTCCTCCACCCTCTGCTGCTGAACATGGAAAGAACGACCTCTAGATGACCCACCCGAACGACCCTACGGTGGGGCAGTGTTGTGCTGAGATCCAGCCAATGGACATACTCTCGCAAAATGTCCATATTGCCCATAAATGTTGCAAGCACCCTAAACCCTATACACAGCATCGAGGGGTGTTTGCACATTGGCCACAAAAGGTAGCCATAGGACTACTACTACTGCTCGAACTTCCCGATCCAGAAGAACTAGATCCCTGCTTCTTCTTGAATTGATGAAACGAGGCCTAAACCTGTGGCACCCAGACTGTTGCGTTGACTGCTGGGACTACTGCTGAGATTACTGGGGAAACTGGGGAGGTTGCACCCCTGGAACACTGGGACGCGATCCTTGCACCGCTGGAGGCTGAACTCGAGACCTGCGATTCCGTAGCCCTTCCTCGATGTCCATTGCCTTGTCCACCGCATCCGCATAACTGGTAGGTGAACTCGCCAATACCAAGGAATACAAATACACATTTAGGCCTTCCAAGAACCGGTTCCTCTTCACCCTCTCTCGGCCACACACATGAGGAACGTAGGCAAGAAGAGAAGAAAACCTTCGAGCATAATCACCCACCGACATAGTTCCCTGAACTAAGTTATCAAACTCTCGCTCCCGAGCATTCAGATAAGACTCCGGAACATACTCCTGACGGAACGCCGTACAGAAACTATCCCAAGTAATCCCCGCACCAGTCTCCTCAAGAGTTCGGGAAGAACCTCTCAACCAGCGCTCTGCGTTCTTCCTCAGCTGAAACGTCTCCAAACTCAGCCTATGCTCGTCATCGTAGCGCACTCTATCAAACAGTCCAGTAATGTGCTGTAACCAAGATTCCGCATTGGAACCACTCTCATCACCATCAAACGTCTGAGGATTCATACGCTGAAACCTCGCCATGATTAGTTCCATCTCATCCACATGGGCTGTCAGCACATCAATCTCATCGTCAACCTGTCTAGCACGCCTACGAACAGGGATACTACGCTGAATCTCCTCATCGTTCTGGGCCTCAAACTCACTCGAAATCTGCCTGGTAGCTCTACCCCTATGTCTAGGCGACATCTAGGCAAACACTAATACAGTAAGATCACACAACAAATATATCACATAGTCAAGCACATGCAACAAGTAACAAAGTGCCTAGACTCAAGTGTGATCAAAAGAATTCGAGCTTATCCCAGTTTAAGCTCTGATACCAAAAATGTCAGGCCCGATGTACAATATAGAGATTAACCATGCAATAAAAAATCACGAAAGCATTTAAAAGTGGCTAAAAATTTTGGCTTTGGCCTGACTTGGAAAACATTAATTCAAATTACATCGATACTCAAAATATTGGTTTTACAACAACCAAATAAACAAACAACAAGCAAACAACGATACAAACATCGAGTGTCTCCCAATCAACAAAAATATCAAATCAGCAATAGAACATCACATACTCGGGGCATTCCTCGACGATGACTCTATTGTCTAATATATATATAATATATACAATATATATAACTGGGAAACTCTATCCATCTCCCGGGGCACTACCAGCTGAATCATCTTCACTACCAGCTGAGAAACCATGGTAACCTGAACAACACACAGGCAAACAAAAAAACCTGCCCCAGAGGGACATGGGGTCAAACCCCAGTACGGAGAGCAACATAAAACAGCATGCAGATAGAGCAAGTTATAAATGCTATGCGATGCATGAGCAAGGAGCTCAAGGGATTCAAGAGAACTGTAACAGCTGGTCAACAGAACAGGAATGGTCACCGGATGTGTGAGAGGATTGGAGCTACCCATGCGCTCGATCACACATGGTACCAAAAGCAAACAGATCAGGGATGGCCGCAACTCATGTGAGAGAAATGGGAGCTGCCCATGCGCTCAATCACACGAAATACCAGCACCAGCTAGAGCTGAAAGGCCATATCGCATGTGAGAGAATTGGGAGTTACCCAAACGCTCAATCACACACATCCTATCAACAAATATTAGCTCAAAGAAGACAACAACAGATCATAGGTTCTCACGGCAGACTGTTAACAAGGCTCACACGGGAAGGAGTAGAACAACATGAAATATGTGTATGCATAATAACAACTTGCAAGATAACATACACAAACAGATGCAAGCAACATAACAGGATAACAGCATACACATTGCTCAACATAACAGCACACACTCATTTATACACAAGTTCATCTCAAAGCTGTAATTATAAGCTCACATCCATACCTTAGCTTCTGAGCTACAATTACCACAATCGAGTTCCCGAGCACTTAGATCTGAAACTTGAACGAAGTACCAATCGGTCGAAATGCTAACAGACTACACAAGGTAGCTTCCTTCGTGATCCTCTTCGAGCTAACCCAAGTCTTCAAAAGAGGTATAAGAATAAACGCCTTAGCAAGAGGAATCCAGTGCTACCACTCTTGCTCCAATCGAAGATGTCTACCGCCGGCAATCGAAAAAGATAAGGTTTGGTGAATAGTAGCTAGGGTATCACGACAGAGTAAGCTTACGGGAAGAAATATCTTCTAAGTGTCGGGAATTAATCGCGAGGCCAAAGTCAAAGTCCCCTATAAATACAACTTAAATCTCCCCAACTGTTGAACAATAACCACCGACAACACAGGCTCAAAGCTGATACCCACCCAGATCTGAGTACTCCCCCAGATCTGGACTCTGGCCAAAATAGATTTGGACTTCCTTCAAAACGACGTCGCACAGAAGTCCACTATTCCACTGGTACACGTCACCCAGCTAACACCAAATCTATTATCGCTAAACGGCGTCGCATCACTCCTAACCAAAACACTCAGATCCGAATGACCAGATCTGACACCAGCACTAACCAGCGTCTGCTGTTAACTAAAAACGACATCGCACCACCTTCTGATCTAGATAACCCGAAACCGGTCCACACCAAATTACAAACCAATTCGGTCCATGCAGCGCTAACAACTTACGCATCTCAAATCTGGTTTCTCTCAAACGAAGTCGCTTCGCTACCCGCACAGGATATTCAACTAGCACACCTAAAGTGGCTTGCGACCACCAGATTTGACCACCAACGCAGATTACCATTGCGCCAAAGCCAAAGTCACCAACCAGTACTTCTCAGCTCCCCAAACCTGACTACGAATACGCAAAACTCTACAACTGTCCAGAGATGTTTCTAATACACCAATATTGAAACCCGATACGTTCACCAAGTATACCAACTCAAAGCTGTTACATCCCAGATCTGTCCACGCCAAATCTGGTCTATACTAAACTCGATTCATTAACTTAATTAATCCACAAATATTTTGGGTCTCACAAAGACGATGAACAATGTTCAAGTGCAGTATGTAAAGTAGTAAGCAACCAACTCAGAGAACAGAGACCAGCTCAGAGCAAAGCAGTTTGAACACAAATATTTGTGAAGATTGAGTTAACGTTGTTCAAACTGATTTGCTTCGTCCTGGTACAGATTCACAGAGCTAAATTCAGCAAAGGCTGCGACGAAATTAATGAAGAGAGCTGAAAGTATATAAAGCCTGCAAACGCATTAAATGACAAATAGAAAAAGAGCTACCACGCCGAGCATGCCTGATCATATGAAGGAATACAGTAAGGCTCTACCTTACTATGAGTTAACGAGCTGCCTATTCCTGAAGCATTTGAAGGAATAGAATAGCAGCTCTACCTTCACTTGAGTTAAGGATGCTAACGAGCCTACTATTTCACAAAGGGAAATAGGATAAGGCTCTTCCTTACTATGAGCTATGAGTTAATTGTTGAAGGTAGGCAGCTAAGGAGCTAGATCTAAGAGGCTGGTAGCTAAGGACAAGGTACATCTATGTCAGAACTTTTCAGAAGCCTTTTCAACGACTATACTTTTGTGTCCAACGGGTATATTTGCACAGAGGCTACATATATCAGCAGCAAGCAGAAAATACATATAGAATTAGGGAAGAAAACAGAGAGAACAGCTTTCATAGAAGCACTTCCTAGTATGTGAGAAATATTATAGAGCGAGCTTACACTATAATTTCTCACACACGATTCACTCACAGTTTCGAGAAATGAGCCATATAGATTAGTGAGTGAATCACAATCACAAACAATCATTGTAGCCTTTCTCACAGAGGCGTAAAACAAGTGAGTTAGACACACACAGCTTGCAGGGCTGGTGTGCAGTGGTGTTGCTAGGAGTTCTTGCGGCTGCTGGTCGTAGGAGTGGGTTGTAGCGTAGGTCGCTGCAATCAAAGTCTTCTAGTGGAATCCTTCCCGATTGTGGAAGAAGGGGAGACGTAGGAGATTCAGCTCCGAACTTCCATAAAAAATTGCAGCGTTTGTTTTACAGCTTTCTGCATCTGCATGCATACATGTTTTAAACCAGCTTTAATGTTTCAATTTACAGAGGGTAGTTCAGGTTTATTTCTGCATGATTTTTATCATACATGATCTACTTCTCGGTGCTCAAAACCTTTCAAGAACATGAGCTATTGCAGCTCAAGATTTAACAAACCAGCTCGCACGAGAGCTGCGAGCTGGTAACAGCGTTGGCACGATCCGGGTTCTCCCCGGTTACGTGTTGCTTGCTTCATATAAAACTTTACATATGCACGTAATTTGGGGGGTTTTCGATCCTATCAATGGGCAAGGGTAAGATTGTCCATGGTAACATAGTTATAAATGACGTGCTACTTGTTGAAAACCTGTGCTATAACCTGATAAGCATTAGTCAATTATGTGATCATGAGTATGCATAGTTCATAATCCAGCTGGTATGACCGTCCTAATAGGACACAGGTTGGGCAACACTTATAAAATGAATTGGTCATAACAGCTGGTAACTGAACGTACCTATTTGGTTGACAATTCTTCTAAAGCTTGGTTTTGGCATAAACACATGAATCATACAAATTTTAAAACTATAGCCAGTCTGTGTAAGAAATATTGGTTACCGGTTTACCAAAATCGATTTTACAAAAGATAAATTGTGTTCAGCTTGTCAGCTTGGAAAGCAGGTCAGATCTACCTTTAAAAACACGGGTTGTAACTCTTCTTCCCTAAGCTTAGAACTATTGCACATGGACCTATTTGGTCCTGTCCAGATATCCAGCTTAGGGGGAACGAAGTATATTCTTGTGATAGTTGATGATTACTCTAGGTTTACTTGGGTAATATTTTTAAAATCAAATTATCACACCACGGACCAGCTGATAAAGATTTTAAACCGTATTCAAAATGAAAAATATTCTTCTATTGAATAGATTAGGAGTGATCGTGGTACTAAGTTTTTAAATCGAACTTTATCCTCCTATGTGGAACACAAAGGAATCAAGCATGAGTTATTTGCGGCTAGATCACCTCAACAGAACGGGCTCGCTGAGCGTCGTAACCGCACTTTAAAAGAAGCTGCAAGAACTATGCTTGCTGATTCCGGCATTTCTCAAAAATTCTGGGCTAAAGTGGTGAACACAGCTTGCTATACAAAGAACAGATCAATGATTAACAAGAAGCAGCAAAAGGCACCATATGAGATCTGGAATAGCAAGCAACCAAACAATGCATATTTTACATTTTTTGGTTGTCGATGTTACATTCATAAGAATGGTAAAATGCATTTAACTGATTTTGATGCACGTTATGACATTGGCATATTTCTTGGTTATTAAGCTGTCAGCAAATCTTACCGGGTGTTCAACAATAGAACGTTGACAGTGAAGAGTCCGTTCATGTTAGATTTGATTAGTCTATCTTTTCTTCGAATTCTATAGCTTCACTTAATGATATTAGAAACCGGTTAGAAGCTACTAATTTGCTTGAATCAAGTGATGATGAGTTATAGGTTTGAAGACCGACGAAAGATATCCAAGCTGATGTAGATCGCACGCCAGCTGATGCAGATTTCATGACAGCTGCTGCAGATCATGCACAAGCTGATGGAAATCATACAAAATCTAATGCCCCAAAGCCACCAGTAATCAACCTGGATGATGAGGATGAAGAAACTACTCTACCTGAGGAAGCAGCAACCTCCTATGAACCTAATCTCCGGTGGAATAAAAATCATCCACCTGAATTGGTCATCGGTAACCCTACTGCACCCTTAGGACACGAGGCCAGATGATGAACGAATACCTTAATTCTACATTCATTTCACATATAGAACCTAAGAAGATAGATGAAGCCTTAGCTGACCCAAGCTGGATAGAAGCTATGCAGGATGAACTTAGTCAATTTGAACGTAGCAAGGTATGACACTTAGTTCTTAGACCAACCAATCAGACTGTAATAGGAACTAAATGGGTATTTAGAAACAAACTAGATGAAAATGGTAATGTTGTAAGGAATAAGGCCAGACTAGTGGCACAAGGATATTGGCAGGAAGAAGGAATAGACTTCGATGAAACCTTTTCACCCGTAGCCAGATTAGAAGCAATACGCATATTCCTTGCATATGATGCATTTAAAAATTTTAAAGTTTATCAAATGGATGTTAAAAGTGCATTCGTAAACGGCATACTAAACGAGGAAGTGTATGTTGCACAACCTCCTGGCTTCTTGGATCATACTAGACCGGATTACGTATACAAACTGGATAAAGCTCTATACGTCTGAAACAAGCACCAAGAGCTTGGTATGATACCCTGTCCAAATTCTTAATTGATCATGATTTTACCATTGGATAAGTAGATAATACTCCGTTTAATTTTGTTAAAGTAATCATGTCTTACTGGTCCAAATTTATATGATGATATTATATTTGGTTCGACTAATCCTAAACTGTGTGAAAAGTTTTCAAAGCTGATGCAGGATAAGTTCAAAATGATCATGATGGGGGAGCTTACATTTTTCCTAGAAATACAAGTCAGACAGCTCGAGGATGTATTCTTCATCAATCAGGCTAAATATACAAAGGAACTTCTAAAGAAGTTCGGGATGGAAAAATGCTCTTCAGTAGCTACCCCGATGAGTGCTTCAATAAACTTGGACAAGGATGAAGCTGGTATTGTCGTTGAGGTAACACTGTATCGTGGTATAATAGGCACTTTGCTTTACCTTAAGGCTAGCAGGCATACATATTGTTTGCCGTCTGTATGTGTGCTAGATTTCAAGCAGAGCCAAAACAATCCCATTATATTGCTGTAAAAAGGATTTTAAAATATTTTAAAGGAACTCCTAACGTGGGTCTTTGATATCCCAAAGACTCCATTTTTCAACTGATCGGGTATAGTGATGCAGATTACGCAGGATGCCGCATTGACAGGCGTAGCACAACTGGAACTTTCCAATTCCTAGGAGATCGTCTGATTTCATGGTTAGTAAGAAGCAGACTTCAATTGCCACATCCATAGTTGAGGAAGAGTACTTAGCAGCTGGGAGCTGCTGTGCTCAGATTCTTTGGATTCAACATTAGCTCAGAGTTTTGGCATTGATGCCTCTGAAGCGCCAATCTTCTGCGACAAAACAAGTGCTATAGCCATCACTCATAATCCTGTGCTAAATTCAAGAACCAAGCACATCGAGATAAGGCATCACTTTATAAGAGAACACGTGCTCAAGAAGAACGTTATACTGGAATACGTTTCAGCATAACAGCAAGTTGGTGATATATTTACCAAGAAACTGCCTGACGCTAAGTTTTCTTATTTTATAAATCTTCTTGGTCTCTTAGAACTGCCCTAATATATTGAATGCAGGTGATCAGGAGCTGCTAAGATTAGTGGAAACCTTCATCTGAGGGGGAACCTACAGCTTATGGGAGAACCTCAGCTTAAGGGGAACTTTCAGATCAGATATAATAAGCTATAATTCATTGTATGTGTGTGAGCTAAACCATTCAAATTACATACATATACAGCTGATGCTTATCCCCGAGCTGATATGATCTTACCCCTGCTGAAATATTAAATATATTGTTGTGAGTTCTTTCCATATTTTGGCGGATTTTTTAAATCTAGTATTTTCTGAAAACATATCCAGTATTTGTGAAAACGTATCTACTATTACAAGTGTATCTTTCAAATCAAAACTCATCAATAGCAGCATGACAAGTATGATGTCAATGTATGCCAGAAAGCAACCAATAATTTCTCGTTGTTTCAACTTATAGTTATAATTTATATTTGCTTAACTACCATCACTACTTTGTTGTTCCTGAATTTTCTTACAGAAATCTCTCTTGCTTCCTGGAAACCTAGCAGCAATGGCCCCTGTCTTCGTCCAGAACGCACTTCAAGTCAATTTCTAATCAGTTTTCAGTTTTCTCAACAGGGGAATGGTGAAGATGTTCAAAGCTCTGGAGTCATCAGGACTCAGAGGCTTCCTGGGGTGCACAGCAGCAGTTTATGAGGAGAATTTTAGGAGTTCTTCACCAATTCCAGACTGGAGAGGAATACTATGATCAGCACAGTTAGAGGTTCATCTGTGGTAATTTCAGAAGAGATTTTTGCTGGTAGTTTTAAGTTGCCTACTGAGGGGCTCGTAGTACTGTCTGAGTTACATAAAGGCTTATTGCATAGATGAGGATGTATTTTTCTGAGTCCATGGTGCCGGTACACAGTTTTTGCATGAAGAAAGATATAAAGGTGGATTATCGCTTACTGCACGATATCATAGCCAAGTCACTCACTGCCAAAGCTAGATCTATTATGCTGTTACCCAAAGCCGATTTGATATGATGGTGGCTGTCATGCGAGGCATCAAAATAATCTGGAGAAAAATTCTTTTCCGGATTTTGAAGGCAATGGTCATTCCATAGACCAATCAGGCTCAAGGTTTTGTTGTGCAGCTGAGTCTGCTGGATAGAGTTCCTCGATTGAAACTGGACGAGTCCAAGGCCCTTCCCTCCTCAAAGATTTTATCTGCCAAATCTGTTGGCACCTAGGTTTCCAAGAACAAGTCAACCTTGGCAGAACTTGTTGAGAAGAAGAAGTCCACTGGTGACACAGTGAGACCATCAGAAATCAAAGTCAAAAGGTTGGAGGATATGAATACCAGCGCTGATGCTTTCGTTCAGCCAGCAGTAAAGTGAAAGCGTACAACTATTGGGAGAGCTGCGTGAGGCCAACAGTCCCAATTCTGATGATGCGCTCTCCAAAGTGCAAACTTATTCTATTGGAGGATTCTGATTCTGAATATCCTAAGCCGTTGCCAAAAGACACCAAAGTTCAGCACCTGTGGTCCAGTTTGTTTTGTAGCGGATGAAAGCTCAGATCCTAGCAGTACCCGATTATGAGTCTTTATCTCTGGATGCACTTTATCGGACTCTTCGGGGAAAATCCTACCCTCCTTCGTCATCAAGAAATAAGTTAACTAAGATCTGGTGGAGCTAGGGCATCCATATCAGGGAAGTGGACTGGCGCACCAGATCTCTTCCAAAGATTGCCTCTGCGGATAAAGGAAAGAAGGTTTTGGTGGAGCAAGTCAAGGGAAATCCAATCAAGGAGACAATCACTTTGATTTTAACAGATATTGAGTTCTTCATCAAGATCAAATACTCCGTTTTTGTTAGAGTATGTGACCACCTACAGCTTTTGGGGTTTGAATAACCTAAGTGGCTAAGGGACCGTTTCAAAGCATATGCGGCCAAGTTGCTCCGATGGACCGAGACAGATTGTCTTCGAACAGCCCTCCAGCAAATATTGATTGTCCATGCTAAACTCCACGAACTGTTTCTTCGCAAGGTTCGGCTTGAGAGGTGGAAAAACATTGTTCCTAGGCACCCTCTCGCAGGCATAGACCTCCAAGTTCTGGACGTACTGGCTGAGGCTCACAAGATTGTAGAGCCCAGGTTCTCGACGTACTGGCTGAGGCTCACAAGATTGTAGAGCTAGCTTATCTGGGACTTAGGAAGCAGCATAAGCTAGTGTGGACACTGCCAGGGCCCTCAAATATATTTTTAGGCCCGGATGAGGTTACAGAAGTTTGTCAATTCTCAGTTCCCAGCAACCGTCAGTGAAACAATGTATAGATTTGGTGGTACATCCGCCAGTACAGATTTCAGAGGCTATTACGGATGCAGTTTTTAGAGCCTTTCAGCACGGGCAGCATGCTGAACAATTTTGTGAGTTCGTCGAATAAGGTACACATGCAGAATCCTTTAACTCTCTTTCTGCATGTGAACCTGTTGAGATGGTATATGAAGAAATTCACCCAGCACAGTCAGATAGCAGTTTCAGTGACCCCCTCAGTATTTCATCATTTGCAGACAGCTGCTCGGCTCCGAGATCTGGTGTCCAACATCAGTTTGGAGTAGTTACACTCTCTAGAGCTCATGACATCCTTTAAAACAGATTTCAATGAGCGGATTAAGTCTCTAGAGCTCAGCATTGAAGACCTGCGTATGTCACACGAGATGGTCAACAATCAGTGGAGACAACACTTGGATTTTCTCAGGAGGGGAGATAAGCTTAGGGCTGACCTCTCCTTGGAGATTACATCTGCTAGATTAATGCTACATGAAGAGGCACAGAAACAATCGACTGATGTGAACTCGAGCCTCGCCTCCCTCAGATCTCAGCTCGCAGAAGTAGTTGCACATATTAAGAGAGCTGGTGATGTCAAAAGGGGGAAGGTCGGAGCAGCAGCAGCAGAAAAGGGGAGAGTAGCAGTGGTGAGATACAAAGACAGCGGTGGGAAGCACAGATAGTTTTGAGAAAGATTATTGTCTGTTTTGAAAGGAATTTTTTTGAGAAGAAATATCAGTTCTTGTACTTAGCAATTTTCGTTGACTAATTAAAGAGACTTTTTGCTGCTAAGTTTTGTCATCACCAAAAAGAGGGAAATTGTTAAGAATAAAATTTAAGTTTTGATGATAACAAATACAAGAACTCGAACAGATTACAACGGTAAGATGAAGAGCTGTACAGAACATGTTAGGACATCGCAGACCAGATCATATCCTATTGATCAGCTAAGAGCGGGCAGATCAGATCAGAACAACGTATGTCGGCTCAGAGCATGTCTAACAGTTCACGGCGACGCATTTCAGCTTAGAGAAAGAAATACAGTGTACATCGTAGCTACTCAGCTCAGGACAACGCAGTCAACTCAGAACAAGTCGAACAGTTCAGAACATCGGAATTCAGCTCAGAGCAAGTAGATCAGTTCAGAAAGTCACAATTCAGCTCAGAGCAAGTCGATCAGCTTAGAGAGTCGCTATTCAGCTCAGGACAAGCAGATCAGCTCAGAGCATCACCTTTTTCAATTCAGGGTAAGAAGAACAAATCAGAGTGACTCGAAACAGTTCAGATTGGAGCTTCGAGATCAGAACAGTGCTTTAGTGCATGAATCAGCTTAGAGAAGATCCAGATCGGAGCTTCATACAAAGAACAGCTTACAGTAGACTAAGGGTATGTACAGCTTAGATCAGCACTCAGAGATTAGAAGAAAACAGCTTAGAGCTAAGACATCGCATAAAACAGCTTAGAGTTAGAACAACATAGAGACCAACTTAGGGCTCAAAAACAACTTTCAGTTTAGAGCGTATAAGAATTCAGATCAGAGCGTATAAGAATTCAGATCAGAGCTTGAAGAGCTAAGTCTCATATCAGTATTGATGTTATCAGTTTATAGAAAAGATACAGAGAAACTTTTCCCAGATCAGCATAGCACTGTATATCAGATTAGACCTGGAAGAATTTTAGCTCAGCAGAGATTAGCTCAGACAGTTTTGGATCAGATAACAGAGCAGATTACAGTTTTTAGCATAACAGCTCAGATGTTACAGACTTTAGATCATGGCTACAGCGAACAGCTCAGAGCTTACAGATATCAGTTTAGACGTGATTCTATCAGATCAGATCAGATCAATCTGTGCTTAATACTGGAAGAATTACCGAATGCTATTCTAGATCTAATGGTATCATTACAGTGATTCGGGAATGAACAATGGCAAGTTGTTCAAAGATGGAAAGAATATCAACTAGCCGGTACAACAAATAATTTGAATATTGATAGAGCTGGAGATATCTATTTAAAGGACGATGAACATAAGGGACGAAGAATTCTTTTCAAGACATATTACAATTCTGCAGAAGCTCTCGAACAATCCTACGCTACATACTATTATGCTGCGGAATCTACACCGGACAAAAGCTCTCTGTTCATCATCTTCTTCGTTACAACCTGCTCCCAAAAACCTTACATTTATTCATTCGAGTTGTAACCACTCTGTAATATTATGTCTTGATTGTAAATAAAAAACAGAGTGCAAAGAGAGTGTGAAAGCTTAACTTGGAACCGTCGTTGTATTTGCAGAACAGATTGCGCATCTGTTTCTGTCATAGAAGTGCTAGGAGTTCTTGCAGCTTGCAGGCTGTCGGATCGGGTTAGAGCAGGAGCTGCTGTAATCAAATCTTCTAGTGGAATCCTTCCTGTTCAAGGAAGAAGGGGAGACGTAGGAGTTTAAGATCCGAACTTCCATAAACAAACTCTTGTCCCTTTTACTTTACTGCATTTAATTTTATCTTTACGGCTTTCTGTCTTATATATTTTTCACTGTTCAATCGAGTTCTTTTCGCACAATTCTTTGTTACGTCAGTAGCACACTGAGATCCTCCAAAGCTGGTAACACAAATTAGAGGTATCCGAAGGTTTTAAAAATCATTTTGAAAAGTGATTTGCGAAAAATAGTGAAGGAGTTCATTCAACCCCCCTTCCTTCTGAACTCCCTAACTGTATTTCAACTGTATTTTCGATCCAACACCTGGGCCTGATCGAGGCCCATTAAACTGGTTTAAACCCATGTAATATCTATAAATAGGGGCTTAAGGGGAGCCATTAATTGGTACCAAGTTGTATTGACAACTGCTCAATAGCTCCCCTACCCTCACTCTCGGCCTCCTCTCGTCGCCCCGCCGTCTTCGCTCGCCGTCGACAGCGCCGCCACGTCGTTGCCGGAATTTTATCTGACTGTCTTGGTGAGTAGATTCCGTCCATAGAACATTGTTTGGTTTTTCTAGTGCAAACCAACAAAGGAGTTGAGATTCCGATCGTGGACCGGATTAGATGATTGGAGTTGTTCAACCGTTCAAGGGCTATCTCTCTTTGGGGAATAGTCAGAGCCGGGTTCCAAGTCACCAAAGGTAAATGCTCTAAACATCTTTTGTATGTTTAGGTATCTTATTAATCGTTTATTGACCATTCCCGGGCAAATTTTTTAATAAACTTCTGCTATGCCCTAGGAGCGGGATCCGTCGCTGCGCCAACAGAGATATCACGCCAAAAACCACAAGAGTCTCCAGCAGCTCGGGAAGCTTACACCACCAACTAAAATATGCTCAAACCTAAATGAAATCAGCTCGGGGAAAACAACCAAGGCACGACCTAGGGAAAATTAGCATAGACTAGCTCAAGTCTACTACAACCTAAACCATACTGGTCTGAAAACAAAGTTAAGGAGAAGAGCATCAACTTACAACTCACGATGACCTGAACTGAAAATCCAAACATTCGGAAAATGCAAAGAACAGCTCGCCTCTACTAACGTCGTGAAACGAATCGTACTCTAGGAAATATTTTTTTAAAATAAAGTGTGGAATAAACATTTATAAAAGAAAGCATGATTCGTCCCCCGAAACATTCCTCGACATCACTTTAAACATGAATAAATAGATATCTCAAAAAATTAAAGCATTCATTTTGTTTAAAACCAGAGTAAATAAAATGCGGAAACTGAACGTGTCTCAAAAAATAAAAAATACAACTGAGTGGTCACGAGGTAGCAGTTGCCACGGGCGCTCAGAGATCCTCACCGCCAGTAGGAATGAAATCATCTGCAGGCTCACCTGCACCATTTAAACCTAGTGAGCCTAAAGGCCCAGCATGGTCTATCTGATAAATAGCAAAGTACGTATAATAAAACCACATGCAAGCACATATGTATCGTAAAAATAGCTTTACATGCATGCATGGATGATCGTAAAACATGGCTCAAAATCAGTCGTAACATTACATAATCATATATCATAACATAATAAGGCATACATAGCATAACATAAAAAGATGTGTGAGGCGTATCCATGAAGTGTTAACCATTACATTATCGATTGATCAATCATAAGAAACTAACGTACATGGCGATCGGTTCACCCAACCTTATTCATTATCACATTAACAGAGGTTCACCGGGCCCGATATCCTGGATCCGTTTATCGTCTATCATTATAACATTAACAGAGGTTCACCGGGCCCGACATCCCGGATCCTCTCATCGTCCACTTCTCCACAGATCACTTCAATCCCTCAAAATTATTTTTTTTTCTTACATGCCTTTAACATTTCATAAAACTTTCATGATGCGTGCACTTCATAAAAACATGCAATTTTAAAAGGCTTAGCCCGTAAATATATATTTAATTCTTTCATTTAAGCATCATCATATTCGTATACATAAAATACTACATATATAATTAAATATATATATTCACGGACTTCTACATCTGGTTCAGGTGTTTGGCCCACTAATTCTAGCCCAAAAACCTAAACTTAACTCTAAAATGAAACTTAACCCTAAACATGACTTGACCCATTAGACTTTAAAATTAAACTTTAAAAATTTTTAGAACACTCAGCATTTCAAAAATCAAACATTAAAATTTCACTAAATAAAAGTCTCATTGACCAAAAATTGGACTTTAAAATTTTAATACATATATAAGGCCCATAAAATACTTAAAATTTAGACTTTAAAATTTGACTTAAAATATTTGACCCAATATTCTTAAAATTGGACTTAAAACTTTAAAATAAAACACCCGGTTCAAAAATAAAATAACTCGGACCAGACTTAAAATATTTGCCCGACCCTCGACTGACTCGATGATGTCCGATTGAACCGACCCATCGGACCAATCCCATCCACACCCTAACCTAGCCGCCGCCACCCCTAGCGACCACCCGCGACATTTACCTTTCGGCCGCCCTGCTCCGGTCGGCCATGGCTCCCCGCTGGCTGGACCACCCCCAGGTCCGGCCGCCCTACTAGACCAACCATGGCTCGAACCAAGGGCTACCTGGTTCGGTCGAGATGCGAGAACTATCGATCGTGCGTCGCTCCATGCATGGCCGCACGTCCGACTATGGCTCGAACCATGATCGATCCTCCAACCCTTCATTCATGGACCATCACTGGACTTCCTAGGATCGAACCCCAACCTCAAAAACTGTCCATTACCAAAGCAAGACAAGAAATGGATCAAACATGTGTTGAAAATCATGATATATGCATGTGTCTCAAACAATAAACGTAGATCTAATCACAACACATACAATTCATGCAATCATCATTTAAAAAGAGAATATTATGGCTTAAATGGTTAGAAAAGAGATATTAGAGCATGCCTTGATTGAAGAATATCGAATAACTACGCGCTACCGGAGCGAAGGACAATAGATCGGGACAACCACCTTGAAATCACCACACTTTTTATGAAACTCACACCAAGGGGAAGGGGGAAGGCGACGTGAATGGGAGGAAGGAAGGAAGAGTTAGGGTTTCAAAAATCTAGGGTCGAAAGAAATGAGTGATATCCCAAATGATCAATATTTTAATTAGGAAATTAAAAGGAGTTTTCCTATACTAACTGTTGGTCCGAAAATAGGATCAAAAAGATCAACAGCCACGCTTTTTGAAGAGTTAAAAACATTTTGCGCGCTGCTACTTAAAACTTGAGGTGCAATACCTCTTGTTCTTGAACACTTAAAAAATCACAAGAGCACCGGAGACAGATCTGGTATGATTTAAAAATCATGCGGAAAATACCCGGAATTGAATCCTAATATTTTAAAACCAACTCAAACAGATTTATGTTCCACATAAATCTGTTCGAGACTTACTGTGCTTGTGTGCTAACTGTATGCGTGAGTGCTGAAATATAAGCAAGTGCTGAATGCAAGTGCTGAAATCTGTTTATGCGTATGCGAGAATGCTAAAGTAAATATGCAGGTGCTGAAAGCTTAAAGAACACGATACACAAGATTTGTTTCTGGAAGTTCGGACCTCAATGTCCTACGTCTCCCCTTCTTCCACCTTGGAAGGCTCCACTAGAAGACTTTGATGGTTACAGAACATCTGCAAACACCCACCCACACAAGCAACGCTTGTATGGACTCCTAGACTCAACAATACACACCAGCCGCAACTGTGTGACTAACTACATACACATGAGTTTTACGTCATCGTGCTTGGACGGGACCTGTTTGTGAAATGGTTTTGAGATTCATTCACCAATGGATGTGAATGAATCTCTGTGTGTGAGATTATACAATGAATCGCTCAAACTCTCTGTTTCTCACACACTAGGGAAATGCTCCTAAACGAGCTGATGAAGATTCAGCAGTCGACACTACAATAAGCTCCTCTCTAGAATGATTGTCGACTGCTTCATCTTCCAGTGTTCTTCCCTCTGCTGGTGCACTGTGCGATCAACGTGATTCTGCAACAACCAACAGTCTCACCAACGTCAAACTTCTTCCTTCAGATATCCTCGTATATATAGCTTCTGTTTGAATATAGC